>JAULLG010459655.1:0-16534 GCA_035668355.1 Sarracenia leucophylla
CGGTATTTATTTAATTTAATTCGATCGTCGGATTTATCGCCGGGACGTTCGAGGTATTAAATTAAATGTTCGGGGGCCTTTTCGATATTTGGCACAGCTAGGGATTTATCCCTAGGTGGCCGGCCCTAGTGATTATAGTTGCCTAATCAGATTAGTTTAGATATATTCAATATATCTTGGATAACTAAGATTTAGGTAAGGAAATATTCACTTGAAAGATTTTTAGGAAAGAGGAGAATTTTTCTCTCTCTTTCCTATTTTTCCTAGGTATGGCCGGCCCTATTGGGTGTTTTTAATGTATATATATTTTATATATAATTCTATGTATTTGGGGAGAAAAAATAATATTACAATTGATATTTTTTTCTTAAAATATATGGAGGCTTTATATATATTAAATATATAGGAATTAAAAGGGAACCCTAACATGGTTTTAATATATATAATTATGTATATATATAATCGAAATAATTATGGAGAATAATTATTACTATTTTTCTTAATTAATTGGAAGGTTTGTATATACATGCTCATAGGAAAAATAAAAACCCTAGCCCACAATTGCCAAGGGCATGCCGTCGGCCTCCCCATCCTCTCTCTCAATTGTTCTACATTTTTGGAGGAGGATCGATGTGTGTTGAAGCTTCCAAGCCTCGTCTCGGATCGGTGCCCACTCACCGGAGGCGAGTACGTGCAAGGATCATACGTGAGAAGATCGTGGGTCGTCTCAATGGCGTCGTAGATCTATTAGAGATTTACTACAAATCTCTACAGTTATTGTATTCTGTCCTTGTATAGTTAGCATATTAGATTTCACGAAAAACGGGCACCCGACTCGATTTTTAAAACCTACGCGCTTCCATATCTCGATTTCCAACAGGATTTTCCCTCAAATCTTCACCTACATCAAAAGGACTCATGTTAGTAACATTGAAAGTAGCACTAACATTGTGCTCATCTGGTAAATCAAGTCTGTAGGCATTATCATTGATCCGTTTGAGCACTTGAAGTGGACCATCTCCTCGGGGCAGCAACATCGAACGTCTCAAAAACAAGAATCACAAACTCATGTGTAACCACACCCAATCATTCTCTCCTCATGTGTAACCACACCCAATCACCCGGCTCAAAAACAAGAATCACAAACTCCTTTAGCCATAAGTAGTGTTTCCAACTCTCCAAAGCTCGAACCAATGCATACAATTCTTTGTCATAAGTGGGGTAATGTGCTGCCCCACTTAGCTTCTTGCTAAAGAATGCAAGTTGTCTCCCCTCCTGCATAAGAACATCGTATATGCCTATACCAAAAGCATCACATTCAATTTCAAACATTTTAGAAAAGTTAGGGAAAACAGGTGATGGAGTGTGAATAAGCTCATGTTTAATAAGTTGAAATGCCTTCTCTTGTTCTTCACCCCATTTGAACGCAAAATTCTTCTTGATAACTTCGGTAAGTGGGGCAACGATGATGTTAAAATCCTTCACGAACCTCCTATAGTAGCTAGCAAGTCCATGAAAACTCCTAACATTACCGACACTAGAGGGGGTCGGCCATTTTTGGATGGCTTTGATCTTCGCTTCATCAACCTCAATTCCGTTAGTACTCATTGCAAAACCTAAGAAAACAAGCTTATCGGTGCAGACAGTACACTTTTTGAGGTTAGCATATAGATTCTCCGTTCTAAGCACATCCAAAACCAATTGCAAATGAGAAATGTGATCATGCAAACTCTTGCTATAAATCAGGACATCATCAATATAAACAAGAATGAATTTTCTAATGAAAGTACGCAAAACATGATTCATTAAGCGCATGAAGGTACTAGGTGCATTAGTTAATCCAAAAGGCATTACTAACCACTCATACAATCCATATGCTGTCTTTCGTTCATCGCCTTCTTTCATCCTAATTTGATGATATCTGCACTTTTAAGATTAATTTTAGAAAAGACACAAGAACCATGTAGCGCATCTAACATGTCATCTAAGCAAGGAATAGGGTGTTGATACTTTACCGTTATGTGGTTGATGGCTCTGCAATCATCACACACATCTTACATGTCCCATCCTTCTTTAGAACTAGAATTAGAGGAACTGCACATGAACTCAAGATTTCTCTCACGTATCCCCTTTTCCATCAATTCTTTAGCTTGCCTTTGAAGTTCCTTCATCTCCTCCGGATTGCTCCTATGTGTTGGTCGGTTCGGAATTGATGCATTAGGGACGAAATCGATTTGATGTTCAATCCCTTGAATTGGTGGTAAACCGCGTGGCACCTCCTTGGGAAATACATTCTCAAATTCCTGCAAGAGAGAAACAATAACACTAAGCAAAGAAGAACCAAGCTGGTTAGTGTGTAAAAGAGCCTCCTTGTACAAGAGTACAATCATCGGCTGCTTGAAAATCAATGCTCTCTTAACCTCACTTGTTTTTGCATAGAAGTTTCTTTGTTTTCTCTCTATTTTTACCCCATTGGCTGGACTCTCCTCTTTCTTTTCCTCCTCTACAAATTCATCCTTACTCTCTCTTTTTCTCTTTAAAGCCTCACTCTCACTCTCATTCTTTTGTTCTCTCCAATTCTTTTGATCACTTAATTTTTGCATCCTCACTTGATCCTCATAGACCTGTTTTGGTGTCATCGAAACTAAAGTTATGGTTCTTTTATTGAACATGAAAGAATATTTGTTGGTGAAGCCATCATTCTGTACACGTCGATCAAATTTCGACGGTCTTCCTAGGAGAAGATGTCCAGCTTGCATTGGTACCACATCACACAACACCTCGTCTTCATATTTTTTTTTTTTTGGGTAATTAAGTGTGTATAAAAGAGAAAAAAAACTTACAAATTTACAAGGGGCATTCCCCAGGCCTTACAACCCAAAGAAAACCCACCCAAAATACCCAAAGAGAAAAACAAAAACCCAAAGATACCCACTTACAACCTTACCAAAATGCTAATGCTTCAAAGAGCACTAACAACACACAGATACCCAATCACAAACATAACTAAAGCTACTACGCACTAAAACCATACAAGAGAAAAAAAATAAACATCTAATCTCACATCGGTCCGTCAGGGGCACACCTCGAGATAGATCCTGTGCTAGAACTATCTCAGCCAGGGAGAAAACCCCAAATCAGAGCAAATAGAGGCCTAAATCAATGCGTACACCTGTTCCAAAGCGAACCTAAGCACGCCTCTACTAGGGAAACAGAGGCCGCCTCCACGAGAAAGATCCTGTATACCCGTTCCAACGGGGGTTCACCCCCACAGTGATAGTCACACACCCCAGACACTGGAGAGGAAAAAGATAAGGGTAAGCACGCATCTACTAGGGGACGCAAAGACCTGAAACCAGAACTCACCAAACAAGGGAGGAATCAACCCCAATCTCAAGAAGCTCTATCGACAAAATCCACGACGAGCGCCCCAGAAGATGGCTCCAATACATTCACGGTCTCAAAACCTATCCGGATCATGAACAAAATCCACTAACGAAAATCCAAAATACACAACCCGAATCCAGCTGGATACCACTAGAAGCACCGAGAAAGCAAAGCGTCAATAGGCACCCCTACGAGAGAGATCCTATGATAAAACCGCATCAGCCAGGGAGAAAACCCCAAACCCGAAACAAAGTAAAGATCCAGAAAAGGCATACACCCGTTCCAAGGCGAAAAAACGCCCCTACTAAGAGAAACAGAGCCCACCTCAACGAGATAGATCCTGAAAACCTGTTCCAAAGATCACTCAATCCCACAGTGATAGTCACACCCCCCAACTAATGGGGGGGAAAAGATAAGGATAAGCAAATCTCTACTAGGGGATGCAGACCCTGAGACCAAAACCCTGACGAGGCCGGGAGAAAACAACCCCATACATGAGAAGCTCTCTCAAGAAGGAAATCCAAACAAAGGAGCGCCCGACACCCGCCTGGAGCCCAAAATCAATACACTGTTGACAACCGGCGAAATAAAACCCGCCAAAAACCATCCACTGCTAAAGCATTGGCCCGCGGATCCAAAGAAAACCCGCCTGGAGCCCATATTATAAAACCGGATAAACCCCAAATAATGTGGCGGCAATAACCCAAAGTTCCCGCCCAATTACTACACAGAGAAAATCAGCACACTTTCCAAGCATCATTGCCCATCATTTCAAGACCCACGTGCTCATGAATTCTACCACGCTCAACAAAGGCGCGTGGATCAACCATTATCTTCCCCAAACTTCAACACTGAAAAGCAAAATTCAGGAGGCACTGTACTTCCGCGCCCAAGTTCAAACTCCTTCGAGTCTTATCTTCTTCATCAACAGAAAACCTACTGCTCACCGATACTAAACGTCGGAAACAGTGATTTCAAAAAAATAGTCTTGCTGAACCCGGTTGTGCTGAGGGTCCATACTCAACCCAGATTCACGATAACTGGACCTTACAAAGGCGAAACCTTGATACACAGGACCTAAACCATCTTCTCCAAAATCCATCCTACTTCGTTCTGTGACAAAACCTCTTTATGAGCATAACACAAAATCACCAACACCTTTTTCATAAAGCACAACCAAGCTGAAACCACGCACAAGAGGAGCGTAAGCTAATTCTATCTCATAAACCCAAATTCGAAAACAACTTGGCAAACACAGTGAAAACCCCATGGCAGATAATACAAATCTTGATCCGAAGAACAACTCTAAAGACGGTACCTCAAAATAAATAACGCCTTAATCGTCTTTATATACACAAAACAACTTGGAAACCAAGTTTCGAAAAGCAAAACCAGACAGCGCTAACCTGACCCCAAAGTCGGATATGGAGAGATCCTCAGAACCGGAATGGTTGAGATGATCTTCTGAAACGATGGAGCCCATACTAGTCGAAGCACCCACAAATCTCAGTTCCTCCATGGGAGAACGATCCAAGACCTCAAGAAAGACATAACATCCTAGCCACCTAGGGAGAGCTAAGGAAACTCTCCCTCTTCATGCGAAATCACTTGTCACAAGCTGTTCTCAGTGACAGATTCCTCCCACCATTGCCATGAGAAGATCCAGAGACTCCGATTGAGCATAATCACGATCCTCTGTTACAAGAGAAAAGAATCAACAGGTCGCCACTGGGGAGAGCTTTCTAGAGAGAGAAGCTCTATCTCTCTTTATTTTATTCCGGATGCCTGTATTTATCTTGCTTCATTTCAGTTATTGGATTACTGTATGGCCATACGGCCTTTTATCATCTGTTGTATGCATGTGAGATGCCGATGGGTAGTTTACTTTCCGTCTCAGCTTCGATAGATTCAGTTTCGTTATCTTGTTGAGGTTGCAAGAGCCTACGGGCCACCTCTGATTTATTGAGATTTGATTTGGTTAGATTTTGCATTGTTTTCAGTTGATTACGGGTTGCAAGAGCCTACGGGCCACCCTTGATTTTATTACTATTTTGAGTTAGTTCGTTTTGTTTTTCTTTGTGGGTTTGCAAGAGCCTACGGGTCACCCTTGATTTTATTGCTATTCTGAGTTAGTTCGTTTTGTTTTTCTTTGTGTGTTTGCAAGAGCCACTTGGCCACCCATTTCCGAGTTTAATTGTGCCGCAATCGGCTTGAAATAGCTTAGAATAGCTTTAGAGTGTGGTTGTTGATTCCCTTGAAGGGTTTATATAAACTGTTGATGTCCAGGTTTTGTTTACAGGTGACCGGCCGAGTTGGGTGACCGTCCAAAAACCGGAGAAACTCTGCCGAAATTTCTTAAAATTTCTAAAAAAGGGAAAATAGTCTTATTTTCTTAGATCAGTGTTTTAAAGAAGTGAAGATTCGGTAAGAGACCCGGTTAATGGACGTTTTTCATTAGATTAGAATTTGTTTTAGGCCAGGACGTTACATTAAAAGTCTCTTGCAGTAACAGTGCAAAAAGTCATTTTCTGGCACACACCGCTCAAGCAATGCTAGGCTCGCTCGAGTGGACCCCCTATTCTCTGGTACACGAAAATTGTTTCATTTCTGCAAACTTTTGGGGTATGTTTGCTAACTTTTGGGGCCATTTTTAAGCCTAATTAATGTACTACTTTTAAAATAAAATGGCTCCTTTTTGCTTAGTTTTTGCACGGTTAAAGTATGGACTAAATGATCCTTTTTACACACTTTAACTTGTTCTCGATATCGGATTATTCTTTTAGGGTTTAGGTTATATGTTAGCTTTCCTAGTATGCCTTAGGATCGTATGCTAGTATTTCTTTGTACGTCGGGTTTGGGGTGTTACACCAATCCCAGCGAGTCATGCTTGTCTGCAGTCCTCATCAGCAACTAAAGCCATCCAACGATCAAGAACGAACAAAGTTAGGGGCGCCCGTTCCCACCAATATCATTAAGGTTTTCTTGATACCTAATAAAAGTCAAAATGATCATTTCTTTTAGACTCCTCTGAGGTGATTCAACACCATGTCTCCATCACACAAGGATAAGCCAATAAAACTATCCTCACTCGAATTCTTCTCGAAGAATCATCTCAGAAATATGAATAAAGAAAAACAACGTTAGCCCCCAACAATAGAGGCCACTGCGTCAACCCCTAGTAAAGGACATAACTACATAAAGCCCAATCTGAAGAAATAATCATATCCAGCTAGAGGTAGGATCAAGTCTCACAATCGACCAAGTGACAAGGAAGGTCACCATTTACCCAACAGTACATAGGATCATATTACTGTTCCTGCATATTATTGCTCGCAAGGATCATATTATTATTCCTGCATAGTATTTCTCATTAGGATCATATTATTGCTTCTGTATATTATTGCTCACTAGGATCATGTTATTGTTCCTACATAGTATTGCTCACTATGTTCATCTTATTGTTCTTGCATAGTATTACTTACTTGGATCATGTTATTGCTCCTACATATTATTTCTCACTAGGATCATCTTATTGTTCTTATATATTATTGCTCATTAGGATCATGTTATTGTTCCTACGTAGTATTGCTCATTAGGTTCATCTTATTGTTCCAACATATTATTGCTCACTAAGATCTTGTTATTGCATCATACATAGTATTGCCTAATAGGATCATTGTATTGCATCATATATCTTATTGCTTATTAGGATCATATTATTGCATTCTACATTTTATTTCTCATTAGGATCATCTTATTGGTCTTACATAGTATTGCTTGCTAGGATCATTGTATTGCATCCTGCATCTCATTGCCTATTAGGATCATCTTATAGTTCATATATATTATTGCTCACTGGGATCGTATTATTGTTCATGCATTGTATTGTACACTAGGATCATATTATTGTTCCTGTATAGTATTACCTACTACGATCATACTAATGCTCGTGCATTGTAATGCTCATTAGGATAATATTATAATTCCTGCTTAGTATTTTCCACTAGGATCATATTATTACTTTTGCATAGTATTACTCACTAGGACCATATTATTACTCATGCATAATATTCCCACTGAGATTATATTATTGCTCCTAAAACAATATTATTATTCATACATCTCATTAACCACTAAGATCTTATTACTGTCCTTACATCTTATTGCTCATTAGGATCATTGTATTACGTCTACATCTTGTTGCCTATTATGACCATATTATTTCTTCTACATCCTATTTGAAAGTACTGCTAGAAACTGATATAACTAACCTAGAGGGGGGTGAATAGGTTAAAAGCCAATAAATTAAAATTTTCAAATTTAATTATTAATTATCTACCCTAACACGATAGCAAGTTAAGGTTAATAATTATAACAACGGCATAAAGATATAAAAAGCTGTAACATCCCAATAACCATAAGGAACACATGATATACGTGGAAACCCTAGGGAACCTCCCTGGGATGAAAACCATGGCACCGACACATGGTGGAAACTATGCACTTTAAGCCAAAAGGTTACAAGGTAGACAGACTTGGGAGTACCCGTAACACCCGACGGAAACACCTATCTTCTACTCTTGAAAGCTTCCATAGCCCCTTCTTGACTCTAATGTCGCGTACCTTCCACTCCAATATTCTATGAGTATCATCATACTCAATCCGAACGGAGCTCATGTGTAGCATGCGGTCCACGGGAACTAGTCCCATTCTTCTTATTAAAGAGGGCTCCGATATACCTCGACAAGGTGTGCATTCAAGCACAGTGCAAGTGGAAGGTGGTGGGAATGATGAGATAAATATGATAACCTCAGATGAACTCCAAATGATCGTGAGGACAAGGACATCTATGGTTATAACTCCAAATGTGGTCCAGTTACCAATCCTAGGAAAGGTAAGAACTTCGGCACACCAGAGGGTGATAACATCAGAGGCTTCTCCAGAACTACTTAGCCGAGAGCCAAGAGTGTGAGACTGTCACAAGTCACACAGTCTCAAGTTACTACACGACAACATAACCAAAGCTAGGATGGTGAAAGTAACATAAGTCTCAAAACCTACGGTTGCTACAAAGGAAATCTATAAGAAACATGGATTGGAATACATACCACCATGAGAGTAATTAGTATTACCTTGGATTATGATGGATCTATAGGCATTGATTATAGGATCCAACACCAGAGGCTTGAGGAAGCCTAGAGAGAAGCATCAACTTCTCCAGGAATAGGTAAGAGGTTGGGAGAGGATTCTCAAAATGACCTAACGGCGGTATGAAGGGTTTATATAGAAAAACACATCGACGCTTGTGTTGGGATAGTATACTTAAACGCCATGCTTTTATGTATTCTTGTCATTGATCTCTGGCATATTAATGAGAAAACATTTGAGAAGTATTTTCATTTTTTGTTTCATATCTATTGTGTAAATGATGTGAAAATGCATAGTTCGTATATTCTGTCTAGTATTTGACTCGGTGCATGAAGCATGAAAGATTGGGTCAAAGGTTATGACAAATATACAAGTGGGCTCACAATCACAAGGGACTCGGACAATCGATTGGTACGATTGTATCACATTGCTATAGTAACCAGTCTTGGCTAGATTAAATGGCTCAAATTTCGGTGTGGGAATTTGATGTTCGAGCTCGATGTGTTAGTACGCTGGGAGTGTATTGAGCAGGATCATTCGGATGATCAATTCTATACTGATTATATGAATTGATCCACATCCTATATTATCATGTATTACACGTACTCTTAATCCTGACATGATTAATCGAATCATGTTCGAATAATGCGCAATGCTTTGCGTCACCAATGGTTGAGATTTCGATATTGAGATCAATATGACCGGTGGGTTGGGTACTGTCATTCTTCGATCGATGGTTGATAATCAATTGATGGAAACCACATCCGACTTACGTTGAGGAGTTCCCCCTCGTGTGCTTGGCTTTTAAATTTGACTATGCCAAACCTGTACTGTGGATCGGTTGATCCGACGTAATCAATAAGTTAAGCAGCACAGTTGCGAGGAAAAGAGGATTATGGAACCGGGTTATCAGTAACCTAATTCGATTATTGAGAATCCATATCTTAAATGTGAGGAGACTACAGTGAAAATGATAATTGGAAACTCGAGACAGAAATCGAGTTAGGGCCGAGAGTTCAGTTAGAGCCATTACTGGAATAAGTCCTGGTTCGTGCGAGAAAGGATCTAACTGGGGGGTTGAGTTAGGGATATCCGATTTTCTTGTACAGTTAGCCCGAGTCCTATACTTCCTTGTGATCCCTCACGTAGCCCATTTATACGCATGGGTTATTTGGTTGGCTTCGGTTCTTATTTAATTTAATTCGATCGTCGGATTTTTCGTCGAGATGGTCGGGGTATTAAATTAAATAACCAGGGGCATAATTGACAAAGTGGAAAGTTTGGGAAACCCCCTAGGTGGCCGGCCCTATAATGTTAGATGATGAATTTAATTTTGATAAGTGTATAATGTATATTGGATATATGATAATAGTATATACACTTGGACCATTTTGGGTATATTATAATATATTAAAAATGGCAACAAAATTAATTCTCCATCTCCTTCCATATGGCCGACCCCAGCTAGGGAATTATTCCATATTATTGTATATATTTTTTAAGCAAGTTTAGGAAGGTGTATATGTATATCTCTTAAATGCATAAAAGGACATATATACAACATTTAAGAGAATTAATCTAATTCTCCAATTACACCCACAAGTGCTGTCACCCCTCTCTCATTCTCTTGTGATTTTTCTACAATATTCTGGAGAGATCAACATGTGTTTGAAGCCTAAGGACTCGATTCGATTCGGTGCCCATACACCAGAATCAAGACGTGCGCCAGGTCATACGTGAGAAGGTCACCGTGTGGTCTCGTATCACAACGTAAGGTTTATTTCGATCTTGACACGATATAATCTATTTATACTTTTCATAAAAAAAGGAGATGAGACGTTTTTTTATGATCACGTCATCGCCAATCCAAACCAAAATTTTCAAAAACTTTCGCTACTCCGACCTAACAATGGTATCCGAGACGGACTTGCATTTTTTCATGAAAATCTGTTGTGCTAACCTCGGTTTTGCAGCATGTTGGCGTTACGATCCGGTTGTATGAATGTATGTTTTTGTTTATATCGCTTCTAACCGAGAATATCTCGACGGTTTTTAATTCAAGATTAGAATCATTTTACACCTCTTACATGGGGCATATGTTTTTGTGATGTAATTTTTATATTCATATAAGTTTTTCAGGATCCATCTTGTAGTATGAGACACAGAAAACGAGGATCAAAAACGAGGGGAAAACCACCATAGCAGGCGGCATGCAGCGCGTAGGCGCGGCGCGCGCTTGGCAGCAGCAGCGCAGCGGCATGTAGTGTAGTAGGCGACAGGCGGGGGCGGGCGACAGCAGCATAGTCAAGGGGCGCGTGCGGGCAGCATTGTAGAGGCTCGGGCGATGGCTAGCTAGGTAGTCACTGCTTGGGCATATTTTCGACTTATTCTGGCATTCTAGTGGTGGTCCGAGGCTATGACGGAAGTCCGGAGGATAAGACGGATTATCAGGCATTCGACGGCTCGATTAGGTTTTCAAAATCCTAAGTGTTTAATTTTTAATCCGAGACCGTCGAATTAAAAGATTAAACATATGAATTGGATCGTAACGACATTTTATTTATTTATTTTTCGTTATTTTAATTAATTAATTATTTTTTATTTAATTGCGTGGATGAATTTTTATTTTATTTATTTTTCTTTTTATGTATGATTTTTAAATCAAGAAATATTAGGAAAAAGGATTTTGTAAAATAATTAATCTAAATAATTTTTTAAAATGGAAAATAAATAGATAATTAAGTTATTTAATTTTTGGGTTAAGTTGATAGTTAATTAGGGATTTTTTTTTGAAAACCTGGATGATTATTTTTTTCGCAAAATTAAATAAGTAAAGTTTTTGTTTGTTTGAATGAAATTAAATATGGAATTTTTAATTGATTAAATCTGGATTAATTTTATTTATATAATTAAAAATGTGTTTAATTTTTAAAATAAACAAAAGGTAAAACCCTCAGTTTTATAAAGTATTAAGTGGGAGAAAGTTTTATTCACAGATAAATCTTACGGTCTCTATCACAAGTTCGTTGGAGATTTGATTTTAACTCACGTGCCGGCCTAATCAGTCTCCCTAAGGAAGGGTTAAAATCATAGTATCTCTGGAACGAATCCCTGATTGGAGTTAATTTGAAAAATAGTGCAAAGTAGGGCTCGCACACACTAGACTCGGTGGTTTGACACGGGATCTTCAAATTAAGTGAGATGGTTATACACTTAACTGGTGAATAAAAATATCCTTCCTAATGAGTCACTGTTTTTATTTATGGGGACCAAATTTGTTGGCTTTTTAATCATGTAGAATATATCTGGAAATAAAAACATGTTAGTCCTTTGTTCTTTAACTATTAGACGTCCACACTACGTGGCCTAAATCGTTGATGTCACTTTGGACGGATCGTTTTTATTGTGATATCTTCTAAGAAGGATTAATAGACTAACATGTCTGTCCGAACATGGATTGATTAGTAGACATCCACACTACGTGGCCTGCTTAATCATAAAGGCTTTGGATGGCCAATAATTCTTTTAAAATTAAATGGTTGAGGGACCCTAAAATTTTCAAAGAATTAAAAACTTTTCTCTTTTGTTTCTCAGGATTTAATAATCGGATCATTCAATCCACTAGCTTCGATTCTCAAATAACACAAGCTAACTGAACCAAACTTTATCACATGGAAACGAAACCTCGATATTGTGTTGACTTCTGACGATTATAAGTTTGTGCATAGTGAGCCCTGTCCTCCCGCTCCAAATAATCACTCTTCTCAAGAGGAGGTAGATAATTATGAGTAGTGGAAGAAGGCTGATCGAATGGCAACTTGCTACATGTTTGTATCTATGTTCGATGTGTTGCAAAAACAACATCAGTCTATGGCTTCTTCCTATGACATCATGCTTAACTTGACATAGATGTTTTGTGAGTAAGGTCGGGTAGCTAGGCAGGTGGCCATGTGGGCACTCATGAACATGACTATGGCTAAGGGTACACCTGTGAGGGGTCGCTATGAAGATAATCAGTCTTCTGAATGAGCTAGAGGTCCTTGGAGTAGAAATCGATGCAGATACCAAAATCGATATCATGCTCCAGTCTTTTTCTGATTCTTGCAATCAATTTTGCCTTAACTATACTATGAACAAACTTAATTTTACCCTGGCAGAATTATTGAAAGAACTTCAAGCAGCAGAAGGTGTTATTGGCAAGTCGACCCATGCATTTGTTGCTGAAAAGGATTTATCTTCTAAGTCGAAAGGTGGTAAGAAGAAGAAGAAGAAAGGTCAACAACAGATAAATGTAAAGAAAGTTGGCAAGGATAAACCATTAGTTACCAAGGCATAAAATAAGGCGCCTAAGGGTAAGTGTTTTTACTGTCAGAAGTCGGGACACTAGAAGGGGGACGGTCCTGACCGAAAGAACAAGGAAGCTGCAGGCATTGCTTTCTCTTTTGTAGTTGAATCATGTTTAGCAGTTGTATCCATAGGAACCTGGTGTGCAGATACGGGACCCACTAATCATGTCTGTAATTCTTTGCAGGGGTTCCAGGTGACCAGGTAGCTTAGAGAGGGCGAGATATATCTGCAAATGGGGAACGACTCACAGGTCTCTGCTATAGCAGTGGGAGTTGTGGTTCTCTATTTTAGTAGGAATTAAAGTTTGCTTTTAAATAACATTTTGTATGTACCTCAAATCAGGCGGAACTTAGTTTCAGTTTCCTGTTTAGGGAATGATGGATATTTGGTTTCTTTTAATAAATATTACTGCAACATTTTGGTTGAAAAATGATTTATCTGGCGTGTTACGTTAGAAAATGCTCTTTACATATTGCACCCTATTATTCCTACTCTTAATAACAACGAGACAAATAACTTAAGTATGTTACCACTAAAAAGGAAAAATTCTTCCTTGAACCAAACACTATTTTGGCACCTTTGTCTAGGTTATGTTAATCTAAAAAGGACACAAAGACTGGTAGAAGATGGACCATTGAGTTCATTGGAAGTGGATGCACTTTCAGTCTGTGAATCCTATTTAGAAGGTAAGATGACTAAGAAGTCGTTTACGACTAAGGGACATAGAGCCAAAGAGGTGTTGGAGTTGGTTCATTCTGATGTATGTGGTCCCATGAACATCCAGGCAAGAGGTGGGTATGATTACTTCGTAACTTTTATTGCCTATTACTCTAGGTATGGATACATTTACCTGCTTCACCGCAACTCTGAAACTTTTATGAAATTCAAATAATTTAGGACTGAAGCGGAGAAGCAGACAAGTAAAAGTATCAAAACCTTACGATCTGATCGTGGTGGTGAATATCTTCTTAGCGAGTTCAGGGACTATTTATCGGAACATGGGATTGCATCCCAATTGTTTGCACCAGGGATGTCTCAGCAAAATGGTGTGGCGAAAAGGTGGAATATGTCCCTTAAGGAGATGGTATGATCTATGATGAGTTATTCAGATTTACCGGATTCGTTTTGGGGATTTGCACTACAGACAGTGGCATATATTCTGAATTCGATACCTACTAAAGAAATTCCAGGTACCCCTTTGGAATTATGGACTTGGTATAAGACAAGTCTTAAACATTTCTAGATACGGGGTTGCCCAGCACATGTGCGGGTGGGAGATGCAAGTATAGTGGAACCAAAGACGGAAATCTGTTTCTTTGTAAGGTATTCCATAGGAACAAATGGTGGTTTATTCTATAGTCCTAAGAGTAAGAGGGTATTTGTTAGTACAAATACAATATTATTGGAAGAGGATTATGTAATAAACTACAAATCCCGGTTACAAATTGTTCTAGAAGAGGTTAGGCTTGAATATATGGTACAACCAGAAATTATACCTGATGTGCAGAATGAGATATCACCAATCGTGAGTACACAAGAGGGTCCTCGTCGTAGTGAAAGGGTTGTTCGTCAACTTGAAAGGTTTATGTTCTTGGGAGAGTCACTTGACAAGATCTGGGAAGAACATGATACCGAACCCAGGAACTACAATGAGGAACTTCAAGACAAAGATGTGGAATTATGGAAAAAGGCTACGGAATTTAAGATAGATTCTGTGTACTCTAATCAGGTATGGGGGGCTTGTAGAACCATTAGATGGGATAAAACACATTTGGTGCAAATGGATCTACAAGAAAAAGAGAGGAGTACATAGGAATGTTGAAACCTTCAATGTTAGGCTTGTTGCGAAGGGGTTTACTCAGAAAGAAGAGTTCGATTATAAGGAAACCTACTCACAGGTAGCCATTCTTAAGTCTAATCGGATTCTCTTATCCATTGTTGCGAATCTCAACTATGAGATTTGGCAAATAGATGTCAGGACAGCTTTCCTTAACGAAGTCTTGACGAGAGCATCTATATGATGCAACCAGATGAGTTCATAGCAAAAGGCTAGGGGTACATGTTGTGTAAGCTTAAGAGATCCATTTATGGTCTTACGTAAGTATCGAGGGCTTGGAATACTCGATTTAACCAGGTGATGAAAAGTTTCGGCTTCGATTAGTGTCCTATCAAATATTGTGTGTACTGCAAGCGTGATGGAAACAAGGTAGTGTTTCTAGTAATCTATGTCGTGTTGTTATATTTGGTAAAGGTGTGGTTGTCAAGTCAATTTGACATGAAGGACTTAGAAGAAGCAGGTCAAATCCTTGGGATCAATCTCTTGCGAGATAGATCACGTAGGATGAGGGGGGGCTTATCCTAAGCCCGTTATATTGACTTTATTATTGCTCGATTTGGCATAGAAAATTTCAAGAAAGGATTTCTCCCCTTCAGATATGGAAGTACTCTATCCAATGATCAGTATCCTAGAACACTCCAGCAGATAAAGAGGACGAGAGGTATTCCTTATGCTTTGGCGGTGGGAAGACTCATGTATGCCATGCTTTGTATTGGACTGGATATCTTCTATGATGTTTGCAAGGTAATCAATTATGAGTCCAATTCAGAGGAAGAGCATATTGACTGCGGTTAAGGATATACTCAAGTACCTGAAAATGATTAGGGAGTATATGTTGGTGAACCATGTTGATAGTCTTGTACCCCTTGGGTATGTAGACTTATATTTTCATGCTGATAGGGATTCTAGGAGTTCCACCTCAGGCTATGTGTTTTCTTCGGAAAAGCACATTAAGGGAATGTAATGTCTTATCTGGGAGACTGTACAATGTGGAGACGTTGTGGTATGCATGGTTACGTCTGCGGATAACCTTGCGGGTCCTTTTAAAACACTAAAAGCATTAGGAGTCAGACGTTGTTGATCGGCCCTCAAAAGTGACGATTTAGACCCGTTAGTTTACACCGAGTTAGTCCCGATTTATTATCTAAAATGTGTTCTTATAGTGTTTTTTTGTACAAGATAGGAATTGAAGGAGTAATGCAAAACAGCCATAAAACAACCATTTTAACATCAAATACAACACAACCAAACGAAGACTATCGAAGTCTACCCAAATCGTCCGGATGCTATCAGCCGACCGTCCCGACGCCCTAAACGTCACGACGCTATCTACCAACCATCCCGACGCTATCTACCGTGGCGCCCAAGCAATTTCCATCCTGACGCTGATCCCCGACCATCCTGACGCTCTGAAACAGGAAACTCACGTGGCGTCCACACCAATCCTATCACGACTCCAAGACCATACCATCCGGACGCTTCCTGCCAAGACTTCTAAATTCGATGCTACGGAAAAACAATAAATAGGGCCTTTCTATAACACTTTTTTGGCATCCTAGAATGTAATTCTTGTATCATCTCTCATATATTACATAGTAGTTTTCTCATCCTTTAGCCACCCAGGCCAAGTCACCTCTGGAAGGTCTGAGGCTCGCCGAGGAGCTACCGATGATGATCGACATCAACTTGACGATGGATCTCTTCCTAAGCATGAGTGGCTAAGTCCCTGCCTCCACCTCGGGTGATGATGAAGCCAAAATTGGTAACATAGGAGTAGATTAATTCTGTATTTTATTTATGCTTTGTAATCAGATT
>JAULLG010459656.1:0-11261 GCA_035668355.1 Sarracenia leucophylla
GGCAAAGCGAAGCCTTATACAATGAATAATGAAGTAAATGAGAAATAAGTCCTCCTTAAAATGAGGGGATATTACAATTGAAAGCTCACAAACAATTTGTCACTCTCTCTCAGATAATAAGTGTACAATAAAGGGTTTATGAGAGTGATCAAAGGTTAGAAATCAGAGAAAAAAAATAAATGTAGCAGCAGCAGAAGTAGAGTAGTAGTAAAGATTTCTAGGGCTTTTGCTCGTTTGTAGTTGGGTTCAATCAATGACAATGAGTTGTAGTGTATTCTCTGATATGCTATCTTCAAATCTTCGAGTATATGTAGTCTCTCTAAAAGATATGACCGTTGGGGTCAAAATACGCTCCAAAACATTTCCATTTTAATTTGCGAATTTTGAAATCCCGAAGCAAATTGACGAAATTTCTGAGGAACTGACGAAAATTTCTTGCGCGTCCATGAAACTGACGAAAATTCTCATGGAGTAGGTTTGAGAGAATTGACGAAATCTTCTTTGATCTGACGAAATTTCTTGCACCCTTGAGGAGAGAGAAACGTCTCAGTTTATTTCTGACGAAATAACTGACGAAAATTCTTCTCTTCTCCTTGGATCAAAAGATGATGTTTTTGATGAAATATCTGAGTGCGATTTGAGGAAATATTGAGGCCAACTGATGAACATGTCTTCTGACGAAATTTCTGAATATCTGACGAAAAATACTTGTAGCAAAACTGATGAACTTGATCAAATTTTTGACGAAATATGTTACACCTTTTGCATACTTGGAACTGATGAAAAATCTCTATTTCTGATGAAGTTTTTATGCTCAAAAACATTTTTCATACTTTGAAACTTAAGAAAAATTTTGAATTTCACATCAATCTAAAAACTTTTTAGTAAAAATTTTAATCACTAAAAATAAGAAAATTGTTAATCTTGGTACCTTAACTTCCTGAAAAATTCACATGAAACACATATATAATATTAGTACGAAACAAATGCAATTGTTTGTTATAGTTCAAAACAAAGAGAAACTTGATTGAATAACCCTTCGGTCAACAGCCTTTAATGTTTGCGATCAAGATATGTGTTGATTAGGATATCCCTTTGGTTTATATATTTTTTTTGGTTGTGACATTCATGTGGACACCTTCGTGTTGGATTTTTATCATAGCTTGATGATCCTTAGGCTCCCTTTTAATAGCCTGAGCTTTGGTATTTGGGATATACCATTGGATGGCCTATGTGGTATCCTTGCACATTTGTGTTGTGGATGCATGTGAGTTGATCCTTCTGATCTGTAAGTGCACATTGTTCATATCTTTGTGTTGTTTGTGATGTTGATGTGGTGACCTGAGAGAGGTAGAGGTAGAGTCTCAGGCTTCCAACTAGCATTGAAGTGAGCCATGAGGTTGGTCCACGTTGACTTATTCCATGGGGGTTGTACAGTGGAAGATGGCCACTTCCCAACTAATGTTGAAGTGAGCCATGAGGTTGGTCCACGATGGGTGTTCCGTGGGGATTATACAACCGAGATGAGACTCACCGTCAACCCATGGTCCGTTCCACGGGTGTGTGTGCGTATGTACACGTAAAGTTTACGAGCTATGGTATGGGACATAACTTATCTACTTTACGATACGTGGATGTGTGAGTATGTACGCGTAACGTTTACGAGCTATGGTATGGGAC
Source organism: Sarracenia leucophylla (assembly GCA_035668355.1). NCBI lineage: Eukaryota > Viridiplantae > Streptophyta > Magnoliopsida > Ericales > Sarraceniaceae > Sarracenia > Sarracenia leucophylla. Next base: position 1,681 of record JAULLG010459656.1, read on the forward strand.
ATAGCTTGTCTACTTTACAATACATAGTGATTGGTTTGTATTATATGTGCATTATACATTTGACCATGAGCATGCTATCACTTATGAGATGTAGATGCACTTATGTTAGCTTTTCAGCTTCTTTTATAGCTTTGATATGCAGCACCATGTATCACTCTTCATATAGATGAGAGTATTTCATTTCTTATAAATCATGCGACACATTTGAGGCACAGTGACTATTTTATCACGTGTAGAACTGGACTACATTCCACTTGACCATTATAACATTGAAACACGAAATATAGTTGAACACTATCATAGAATGTAAGTAGTACTAAGTGACGAAAACACGGTTTTGAACCAACACTTTTCTACCAAAAGCTTTCTGGATAAAATGAGACTTTTATAGTAAAACACGGTTATGCAAGCATGGTTTTGAACAAAAAAAGATTTTGTTTTTGTCTTACAAACCTTCTATTTATATTGCTGCATAACCAACCTTGTATATCATTTTGTGGTTTATTTTATCTATTATCCTACATCCGTGGCTCAGCCACCCTAACATTTTTCAGGTTTAGCAAAAAGGAGCTTTTGGATAACTGGAGCATGGATGAGAGAAGCAGAAGCTTATACATCTTCATTTCATTGTTTACATTTCACTTGGATGAATGTATTATCATTTACGCTTTATTTTCTATCGTTGGATTATTGTACGGCCATAAGGCCACTTCTCATTCCTATGTATGCATGCGAGATTCCGCTGGGTAGCTATAATTTGGTTTGGTTTAGTTAGCTTTTCTGCTTAGATTTGCTATGAGTTGTAAGTGCCTAAGGGTCACCTTTGTTATATTGAGATTTCTTGTTGGTAGATAATGTTGTTGTGCTGGTAATCGGCTTGATGTAGCTTAGAATAGTTTAGTTTTACCACGAATGCGAATTGTTGTTATTCATATGTCCAGGTGTTTGTTTACAGGCCATTGCTCGTTTTAGGAAGGTCCAAAAACAGGGGAAACTCTACCAAAATTTTTAAAAATTTCAAGAGTTAGAATATTTTCCAACCTTTTCCTCAAATTTCTTGAAAGGGGAAATATCCTTATTTTTCTTAAATCAGTGTTTTAAAGAAATAAATATTGGGCATGAGATCCTATTTTCAGATATTCTTTATTAGATTATTTATTGGTTTAGGTCGGATCGTTACAGTTGGTATCAAAGCTCTAGGCTCGAATACCTTAGGACCGTGGGAAGGGTTGTGTGGTACGTCGAGAGGGTTGACTTGCATATTGCATTCATGATATGAATGTGTTTGTATGCTCATCTTATGATGAGAACTGACTTGCGCATGCTATGTGGTTATGTGATTACGTGAGCATGGAGGTAGGACTTTGAGGATGATATTTCATGCATTTGGCGTGCCGTTAACTACCTTGGGAGTCTGGTTAGGAGAGTGCGTCGCAAGCACTCATTCTAATTAGAAATCCAAGCAAGTTATTCGGATTGAAGTATCACTCCGATTAGCCTCCTCGGTATGTGATGATGTATTGTCGTGTTTATGTGCTTATGTGCATAGGGTCATTATTCCATGAAATTTTTCTATCTTACCCGAGGGAGTAGGATACGGAGGAGTACCCCAGAATGGATAGACCTATGAGAGGTGGTTACCCGGGATGGTTGTGTTGATGTGATGTTTGCACATCATGACCAGTACTATGTCGTGAGCCATGTGTTCTCGTGCCTTGTTGTTGTCTTGTGGGCCGTGTACTACCGAGCGTGTACGAACGGAAGTGTTTTGCACGATGGAACGTGGATGGGACCATAGTGGATGGGGGCGTGATGATGTGATGTGACCCTGTTGGGAAAGACTCCTTGTTTGAGTGTTCTTTTTAGAGGTGTCTTAGTGGCCGTGTTGACATTATGTCATTGTTGGCACCCTATTCCATGCTTGTGCGTTGTTTTAGAAACGCATGGTTGAGTTTTGCCTCTGTCTGAGATTGGCTGCTTTGCATTAGTCATGAGGGTTGATGACGAGTTAGTGAGTTTTGACCTCATCGATACGTAGTAGTTATGGTATGGTACAGATACCTTTGACGGTTTGTCCGAACCCTGCAGGTGGACAGTTGATAGTTGCCTTTGAGGATGTAGACCTTTTGAGAATCCCCTCACCTTGAACGATGCCCTTAGTGGTTAGAATGACGTGATACCATCGTCAGTATCTTGTGTTAGATCAGTGTGCTACACCGAGAGTGTATGTTTTGAGGAACTCCCCCGTTTGAGAATGAGCTTTTGTGTGTTTGTTGTGAGGACTAGATACAGGTTGATAGGTCCGTTGACCTCGTGGGTGAGTTATAGCTGCAATATGGCTTGAGTGCCCTTTTAGTGAGTTGTATGGATTTTCTGAAAGTAGGCCAGGTGATGCCTTTTTTACTAAGCTTTAAAGGTGAACCGGACGGTTATTCCTTTGACCCGATTGGGATGTCATTGAGTTGGACGATAACGGTATTGCCGACGAAGTTTCAGTAGAAGGGTTGTCAGTTGTGAATCACATTCCAGTAGAAAAGTTGTCAGTTATAATTATGGATTTAAGTAGCTACGAGATGGGATATTGGAGATCATTTAATCCGTATTAGGAGATAAATTTCGAGGAGTTACTAGCTAGTGGTTAGTAAGACTATAACTGGGTGGGGAACTCAACTCCAGGTGAGTGCTGAGGCACATGGTTTTAGAGATAGAGAGGTCAATTAGGTTGACTTCTTCTCGATAGTGATGTGGTTGTATTGGGTTAGCACTCGGGTAGTGCGGTCTTCTCATTGTAGAGAGTGATGTTTTGAGTTGAAGCAAAGGTTGTAGTTGTTGCACATCCATTCAGAGTTATAAGGATTCTATAGCTGGGTTCTCCGGAAAGTGGGAAGTGAGAAGTCTGTGGTGGACTCATGTGATGCGATGTAGTGGCTAGATAGCAGTGTCTATGGTACCCATTAGAATTTGGGCTCGTTGTGCTGTGTACGCCCTCAGTTTCCCGTGGGCCTAGTGATAGGAACCTATGCAGAGTGATCATTTCGGAAGTTGTAGATGTGTTCTAGGAACACTCCTTTGGGTGTCTACTCGTACAGACCTTGGGTATCGAGGATGAATAGAGACTTTGTTGGTCTTTGACCTTGGGTGGCTTAGGTTGCTACATCTTTGGGAGTTGGTCGAGGTGAATTTCGTATGTAGCCTTCTTTGAGTTGCACTTGATGTTTTGAGCCCTAGATGGTTTGTTGTGAGTTACCTTGGTCGTACGGCTTAGTTTGTTTGGTGTTGAATGTTAGGTTAGTTATCTTTCAAGATAATGAGATATAAGCACTAGATTTTGTTAAGAGTGATCTTTATAATTAGTGTTTGTGTATGATTATGATCCAGTAAGTTTGGAAAGGTTTGGTATGTGAACTCATTATAGTAAGGACCGTTATATCATGTGTGGAAGAGATACCTTGGTAAGGATATCAGGTGAGTCCTGGTTGTGTTGGTGGGTGCCTTAGCACCAGTAAAGTTAAGGGTGCTTCCGGTGAGTTTCTGAAGAGATGTAATATCTTGTGTCACCTGGTGTAGATCATGTGAGTTTAGGTATGGGATCTCATTTCTAGTCACTATGATGGGAACTGTTGGTTGTGAGGCTAAGTTGATTGGCTGTGGAATTGAGAACAATTGTGTGAGTTACACCAATATTGTTTACCCTGTTGGGCATGTGGTCCAGGTTTGCTACAGGTGTTATTTCCCTATTATAATGGTCTGATTGATATTTAAAAGGAGAGGCGTAAGGACCTTCGACCTGATAAACATGAAACAAAGCTACAAGGTAATCGGTGACCCTAGTTTATTGGTAAAGATTAGGAACTCTTGCTGTGTACGGGGCAGTGGAGACCCTAAGTGGGTGTAGTGGATCAATCCTTATTTTGATATAACGAGTGGCATTATCTTTCTGTGAGGTTGTAGTTATGTTATTGACCCACGCGTGATAGATGAGATGTTTTGATTGAGATGAGTTCGATGGGTCGTATGGATCAGTTGTATGTTGATGAGGTTATCCGTTGTGTGAGGTGATGCTACTAAGTGGGGGAGCCGCAGTGATTTCGAGACACTTAGATTTCGAGGATGAAATCTTCTAAGTGGAGGAGGTTGTAATAACCTGACTTATTTTATTTAATATTAATTTAAATCAAAAGGATTTTCGGGATAACCTCGTTTTACCTCAGATTTTTTTCGGATAAAAGAAATATTTTATTTTATTTTATTTTATTTTCTGTCGTAGTGGAAAATCTTTTTCCGGTTAACAAAATTTATTTTGTTGGATGTTTGGGATGTATTTGATTTAAATACAAGGTTTTATTAAAATATATACATTTTTTATTCTTATTCTCCTTCAAAAAGTTAATAATAAATATAAACTTTACCAAACAGCCGTGTGTGGCTCGGACACACACACGCAAAGAGAAAACAGTGAGGGAGATCGCGAGAGAGAAGATCAGAGAAGAGAGGAAGGGGGTCACCGGGCCACCGCCGATCTTAGTCGCGCCACCACTTGCCGTTGGAGACGCCGGAAGGTACCAAAAAACTGAGGCAAAAACCAGAACAAGGGAAAACGGGGGAGGGCGACGCTACTTCGGGACTTCGACAGTCGATTTTGGCCTCGATTCGGTTTGGTTTCTTGCTTTTTCTTTAATAAAGGTAGGATTCTAGGCCTCTTAAACCTTTCTATTAATGTAGATTGTGTTATTTTTGATGTTTTGATGATCAACCAAAATGCTAGGGCGTGAGATGTCGACGGGGCTGAAACTTGTTCAGTTTGTTCTTTTTTGCTTAAATATTACTTTTCGCTATTGGAAATTGCTATTAAGCTTTATTAAAATTATTCTAGTTTGCTAGTATGTCGATTGCTTGATCAATTTCGAATTTGGACTAGTTAGGGTTTGATTTGGGTATTCTTGGCTTAGGTTTGGGTTTTTAACCTAATAGCTATAATTTTGAGAAATTAAGCTTGATTATGTGAGATTGGCATAGAAACTAGGCAATGAGTTAATTATGGTGATTTTCGAATTTATGGAATTGACACTTATTAATTAGACAATAAGTTGGTGATTAGGATTTTGATCCTATTGTGATAGTTTATTGATATTGACCTCAATTATGTGATCTACGTTTAGAATGAAACCTACGGTACAAATTTGGTGATTTTTAGGACAAGTGTGATTGAACTTTGTTAAGAAACGAGTAAGTTGGAATAGGAGTCTTATATTGAACTTTTGGAATCATTGGATTCAAGTGATCTAAATTATGAGTTGTGGCGAATTGAGTGAATTAGGAATTGATGCTTAGCTTTGTAATGTACACTTGTGGTTAAGTTAGGGGTTGGTTTTGGGTCGTTGCATTACATTTGGGGCAAAGACAAGGTAGTGATTTTATATCCCAAAAACTTGAACTAATTATGTGAATTTAGATAACATTATGCTCTTAATTTTGGTTAACGCACTTGATGATCCTTAGGTTTCAATAGCCTACGTTCGTGGTGCGTGAGGTATATTGTGGTATATTATTCAAAGTATGTGAGAATCCCTAGGCTCCCTTATACATAGCGTATGGATTTTTTAGTTGAACTCAAACTCATGAAAATATATTTATATTTTGTGTTAGGTCGGATTTCAGTTGAACAATTGATGTAATGAGAGATGCTTAGGCTAACCTACGTTAGCCCATTTGAGTTGGTAACTTCATTAGGTCACTTAAGTTATGTTGGATTTGGTAGAAGTGCCTTAAGATACATAGGCTCCTTTACAATAGCTGTTATTGTTTGTGATCGAGTCACGTGTGTTGATTAGGATATCTCTTTGGTTGATATCTATATGTTGATTGTGACTTTCATGTGGATAACTTCGTGTTGGATTTATGTCATAGTTTGATGATCCTTAGGCTCCCTTTTTAATAGCCTAAGTTTTGATAGTTGAGATTTTTTGTTGGATGATCGGTATAGGTACTCTTGCACGTTATGGTTGCGGGTACATGTGAGTTGATCCTTGTGATCAGTTGGTGCATATCGCTTGCATTTGTGCTTTTATGAGTAGATCTTTGTGATATGTTGGAGTACATTGCTTGTGTCTTTGTGCTGGATGTTTGTGATGCGTATTTGGGCACTAGAGAGGAGTAGGGACTGAAGTCTAAGCCTTCCAACTAGTGTTGAAGTGAGCTGTGAGGTTGGTCCATGTTGAAGTTTGCCGTGGGGGTTGTACAAGGGGAGATGGCCAAGGCCTTCCAACTCAGATTGAAATGAGCCGTGAGGTTAGTCCACGTTGAAGAGACTCGTGGGACTTGTACAACCGAGGTTATACTCGTCCGTTACTCTAAGGTATGTCTTCGGGTGAGTGCGTAAGTAGCGTAAAGTTTACGAGCTATGGTATGGGACATAGATTGTCTACTTTATGATACATGGGTGTGTATGTATTTACGCGTAACGTCTATGAGATATGGAATGGGACATATCTTGTTTACTTTATGGTACATGGTGCGTGGTTTGGATTATGTGTGCACTATTTCCATGAGCATGATCATATTATCATTTGTAAGATATAGATGCACATATCTTCGCTTTTTAGCTTTTGTTATAGCTTTTGGCATGTATTACCATGTATCACTATTCAGGTATATGAGAGTATACCACCTCCTAGGTATCATGCGATACGATTTGAGACACAGTGACCATTTTGTCACGTATAGAATTGAATCTAACTCCACCTAGAAACTTAAGCCTGTTAGCTTATCAAGTGTAATTATGAACTGTTTTGGGGTTATGAGTTAAACTTAATGAGAAAGAAAAACTTAGTTTTTCAACTTATTTTCCTTTATTCAAGCGTTATGGATAAAATGAGATTTTTACAGAAAAACCGGGTTATGTAGGCAAGGTTTTGGACAACAAAAATGATTATGGTTTTATTTTTAAGACCTTTTTACTTATAGTGCTGCATAACCAATCTTGTATATTGTTTTGCAGTTTATTTTATCTATTATCCTACATATGTGGCTCAGCCACCCTAACATTTTTCAGGATTAAGCAAAGGGAGCATTTTGGATAACTAGAGCAAGGATGGGAGAAGCTGGAGCTAGCACACATTTTCTTATACATGCATTTCATTAATCTTAGTTCAGATGAATGTATCATTATTAGTTGTATTTCATTTTAGTTGTCGGATTACTGTACGACCATAAGGCCTTTTATCATCTTTTGTATGCATGTGAGATGCCGATGGGTAGTTTTATTTTCTTTTTGGTTTAATGAGCTTTTGTTTTGTTTTCAGTTGCTATGAGTTGCAAGAGCCTACGGGCCACCCTTGATTTATTGGTCTTTTGTGATAGTTTGTTGAGTAATTGTATAGTTATGCCATTATCGGCTTTATATAGCGTAGAATAGCTTAGATTATGGTTGTTGATGCCCTTGAAGGGCATATATTGATTGTTGATGTCCAGGTATCTGTTTATAGGTTGTCGATAACTTGGGATGGTCCAAAATAGAGGAAACTCTACCGAAATTTGTAAACATTTCAAGAGTTAGAATATTTTCCATTCTTTCTCAAAATTTCTTAAAAAGGGGAAAATGCTCTATTTTTCCAAAATTGGTGTTTTAAAGAGATAAACATTCGGTATGAGACTCGGTTATTGGATATTCCTTATTAGATTATTTATTGGTTTAGGTCAGGACGTTACAGATGGTATCAGAGGTCTAGGCTCGAATACCTTAGGACCATGGGAAGGGTCGTGTGTTGTATCGAGAGGGATGATTTGTATGTTGCATTCATGTCATGCATGCTTGTATGTTTGTACGATGTGACTTACCTGCGTATGCTATGTGATTATGTGCGTATGAAGGTAGAACTTTGCGGATGATATTTCTTGCTTTTGGCGTCTGGTTTACTAGTTTGGGATTCCATTTAGAATGGCGCCTCGCGAACGCCCATTCTACTTGGAAATCCAGGTGAGTGGTTCAGATTGATGTATCACTCCAATTAGCCTCTTCGGTATGTGATGCTATGGTGATATGACTATGTGATGATGTGTTGTTGTGCATGTATGCTTATGTTTATAGATGTTAGCATGCGTCGTGACAGGTTTGTTGTTACCTAGACTCTGGCTATCTTACCCGAGGGAGTAGGATAGAGAGGAGTGTCTGAGAGTGGGTGGACCTATGAGTTAGGTGGTTACCCGGTATGGTTGTGATGAGTCAGTTTGATGTGATGTGTTAGATCAATCTTCTGATTGATATGACAATCTGTGTCATCTAGAGCTAAACCGTATAGTCATATTGTAGATCTGCGTGTGACTGATAAGACGATCTGATTGAGATAATTTTGGTGGATCATATCATCATATGGATCAGTTATGTATTGATGAGGTTATCCGTTGTGTGGGGCGTTGCTTCTAAGTGGGGGAGCCGCCGTGATTTCGAGACGTGGAGATTTCAGGGACGAAGTCTTCTAAGTGGGGAAGGTTTGTAATACTTTGATTTGTTTTATTAAATAAACTATTTAAATAAAAAGGATTTTTGGATAATCGATTTTTACCCTGAATTTTTTTTCAAAAAAAATAAAATTATACATTTTGTTGTATTTCTAAAATTCCTTTATTAATAAAAGGAGTAAAATTATTTTGTAAAAAGGAGTGTTTTCTAGAAGTGTGTAGTATTTTCTTAAAAAAAAGAAATAAGTTATATTTTAGAAAAGCTTTGCACAACTCGTGTGATACACACACAGAACTGAACAGAGTGAGGGTCGCGTGAGAGAGACTGAGGGACCGGAGAAGAAGAAGATGATCGGAAGGGAAGAGGAGGGTCGTCGCACCACCGCCGAGCACCGCCGCACGCCGTCGCACCCTCACCGACACTCGTTGTCGCCAGCGACGCAAGAAACGGGAGACGGGAGCACCGAAAAAGCATCGGACGCGATGTCGTGGCTTCGGCGGTCGATTTCTCTCCAAATCGGTTCGATTTTTTTGCAATTTCTTGGACAAAGATAGGATTCTAGGCATTCTAAACCTATCTAATGATATAGATTGTATGATTTTTGAAATTTTTCTAATCAACCAAAACATAGGGTTTCGGTGTACCCGACGAGAGCCGAAACTTGATTTTTCCTATTCTTTTGCTTAAATCTTGCTTTTGTTACTTTGAATTGGCCCTAAAATATTCTAGTAATTATTTTTAGCTTGCAAGATTTATCATTGTTGGATTACGTTGGATTTTGAAAGATTAGGGCTCGGTTTAGATATATTCGTATTGATTTTAGGGACTGTTTTGGTAGGAGGATAATTATCCTATTTTAGTTCTTGCTTACAAAAATAAATTTTAGGTCACAAATTTTAATTTGAGTGCTTCATTGTTTTGCAGCTCCGTTCATGTTAGTGTGCTTCAGCATTGTGAAAGGACTTTTTATAAGGAAAGTTGATAATCTAATGAACTAACCGAATATAATATGGGTGCCTAGTTGTTAAGCAGATGGGGCAATTGTTTGTGGTTTTTTTTTTTGTGAAGTTTGGCCTGATTAATGGAAAATTGGATTGAAACAATAGAAAATAGGATCATAACT
>JAULLG010461852.1:0-11254 GCA_035668355.1 Sarracenia leucophylla
AACAACTTACCGAATTGTTAAGGATGGTTGGTTTCGTCTACCCGAAATTCATCGAGTCTAACTCAAAAGTTATCTCTCAAGTCAATTATACAAATTAAGCTTAACTTCACAAAACTACAATCACTTGGCCGAAAACCCCAAACCGGACCCAAATTCCCTCTTGCTAACTCCTTACCAAGAATAACTCACCATGGTTCAAGAATTTTCAAAATAGGGTCATAGAATTATTTCTCTGCCTATTCCACATAATAGAAAACAATATCTCAAAATTCTAGGGTTTGGACCCAGAACTCATCTACCAACTTGCGAATAAGCTAAGGAATGTCACTTTCCTAAACCCAAAATTTATCAAATTTGAAACATAGGCTAATCGAAGCGTCAATTACACAGATCCAAGGTCAATTTCTAAAAATAAATACTCTAGGGCCGAAAGTCCCAAATCTAGGCAAAATACCCTAGCCGAAACTCAATTCTCTCCGAATCCGAAATCGATCAATTCATCGTGTGTCAAGTGAGCTAGGATAATTTTTAGAGTGTTCTAAAGCACGTCTCCATGGTCGATTAACAGGACTTAAGCAAGAATCAAGCCAAATTCACGTTTTAGTTCCGTTCGGCCAAACCGAACCCTAAGATTTGGTTGATCATTAAAATCTCAAATTTAAGGCAATGTAAATCAGTAGAGTTGTTTAGAATGCCTCAAAACCTACCTTTGTCCAAGAAATTGCAAGAAATCAAACCGATTTTTGTGCGAAATCGAGGACCGAAGCCCGCGGTGGTTGCCTCCTCTGTTTTGGGTGCTCCGGCGCCGTTTCTCTCTCTTTCTCCGACGGTAGACGGCGGCTACAGGTGCGCCGGTGGGGTGGTGATGCTCGGCGGTGGTCGGCGCCGGTCGGGGTGGCCGGCGTGCCCTCCATCTTCCCCGATCTCCCTCTCCTCTCTCCGTTTCTCTGCTCTCTCTCTCTCTCTCTCTGTCGCGATTGGGTTCGCGTAGGTGCAAAGCCCGAAAGGGCTGTTTGGCAACTTTTTAATTTTGTTTTGTTTTTTTTTTTTTGAAAGTAATTGATAAAAATTTAGATTTCAATAAAATCCTTTTATTTTTATCAAATGCACCCCAAACTTTCAACAAAATAAATTTTGTTAACCTGAAAAAGATTTTCCACCGAGATAAATAAAATCTCTTTAAAAAAAATTCGGTTCAAAATCAGGTTATCCGAAAATCTTATGATTTAAATAAATCATAAATTAAAAAGTTCAGGTTATTACACTAGGGCTTTTGTGGACTTTGGATGTGAAAAGAACATTCTATTTCTTTTCTGTCTAAGGTGTTAGAGTGGTATACTTGGTTGTTAAATATTTAATAACTTGGGTCAGGATGTGACACTTTGGTATCAGAGCTTAGGCTCGAATACTTTGGAACCGTATGAAGGGGTATGCCACTTTGTGAGGGATGACTTGTATGTTACATTCATGTTTTATGTATGATTGTATATTCAGTGTGTGATGTGATATACTTGTGCATGTTGTGTGACTATGTGGGCATGGAGGTAGGGTTCTGAGGGTGGTGTTTCTTGCTTCGGCATCCAGTTTACTGGTTTGGGATTCCATTTAGAAAGGCGCCTAGCTAACGCCTATTGAACTTGAAAATCCAGGCGAGTGGTTGGGATTGAGATATCACTCTTAGAAGCCTCCTCGGTATGTGATGATGTGGTGAAGTGGTGATATGCTATCGTTGTGATACTAGCATGATAATCCTTGACTTCTTGTTCTTGGTTATTGCTTGATTTATCCTGAGGGATGAGGTTGTTCTTGAGGTTGACTGATATTAGTGTGCCGTTCCTTGACCTATTACTCTTGGGACATGAGTTGACATATCTGCGAGATAAGGTCACGATTGTGGATCGTGATTGACTTATGGTTGAGCAGCTATTTATTAGATAGCAGGTATCTTACCAGCGGGAATGGGATTTTGATGGTATCTGAGAGTGGGTCGACCTAGGAGTTAGGTGATTATACGGGGTAACCTGTGTAGGTGTGGTGGTTTGCAAGTTGTGAGCCGTGCTATGCCGTGAGTCGTGCATTTTTGTGCCTTGTCTTTACATCATGAGCCGAGTACTGCTTGGTGTGTATGGATGGGAGCGCTTCGCATGATGGAACGCGGATGGAATGGAAGCATAGTGGATGGGGGCGTGGTGGTGTGATGTGACTCCGAGAGATTGAGAGTATGCTTGAGACCTTCCTCTTTGCATAGATGCTTTTCGTGGCTAGGATGACTTTATGTCATTATTAGTATCCTGTTTGGATCAGTGTGTTGTACCGAGAGTACATGTTTTGTGGAACACGCCCATTTGAGAACGAGCATTATATTTTGGTTGCGATAACCGATAAGAGGCAGATGAGTTTATTAATCTTGTAGGGATGCAGTAGCTATGGTTTAGCTTAGTTGCCTATTTATGAGTTGTTCAGACTTCGTGAGGGAACAGTTAAGCATTGCTTGTGGTTTCGGATCCTTTTGAGAGATGTTTCTGTGGTAGTGTTTACGGATTTCCATTGAAATTCATATTGGTGTGTTGTGTACACCCTTAGTTTCCTGTAGGTCCAGGGAAAGAGACTTGTGTGGTATGATCAGTTAGAGATTCGTCTGTGTTCTTAGAGCACTCATCTAGGTTTGAGTTCAGTATGGTTTTGGATATTGCCGATCAGTAGAGACTTGTACAGTGGGGTGCCACGAGTATGATCGAGATCTGTGATCAGGAAGAAGGTGGCGCTATCTTTCTTTTTCAGGTGTGGTCACATGGGATGTCCTTTCGGATGAGGGATAAAAATTGAGAAGTGCATTGTGGAGTATATACATGACGTGGTTGTACTGGGTTAGTATGCTGATATTTAGGTTTTCTCTTGATAGATTTAAACCAGTGGTGTTGTGATCCTTGTGTTGTTGTTCAGAGTTATGAGAATCTCCTGGTTGACTTCATTTGAAAATGGGAGATGGTGGATGATGACCTAGATGCTACCTAATTAGGGAATAGTTAGGGATGTTGATATGTCTTTAGGTCTCTTGGTTGGATTTGTGGTTTGATCTTGGACTCTTGTAATAGCTTCCAGTTCTGCAAGTTGCCGCTTGATGGTCGTATTACCTAAGAATAAGAAGTTTGTGAATGTGACAAGTGCTCGGGACAAATGCATTTGGGATATGTTGAGATGGTATGAAGTTGTCTTAGGTGGCAACACTTGTGAGAATACAACCTTGGTGGTTTGTGGGTGCTTGGAGCCCGATCTCTACAGATTTGGTGTTGCATCACTTGATGATCTTTTGTGAGAGTTGTTTGTTCAACTTCTCGAACGCGAGAGTGTGAGTTATGCTTGCAGTAAGGACCTCTGGTGGGGTTAATGACTTCATGTGGAAGTGTAGGCTACTATTGGTTGTTAAATTTTTGACCTCGAGTGGTTTGGATTGTTATGTCCTCAAGGATTAATTAGGATAAGCTTTGTATATGGACTTCTGTGAGTCGTTCCTAATACGCTGAGCCCGATGTGACTCCATGTGAGTCAATTAGATGGTTCTGGTTTGGCGGTGAGTCCATTTAAGTTGTTTAACCCTGGAACTCGGGTTGTTGGTCCCTTCTGAAAGTAGGATTAGGATTACCGAATCTCGTTGAGGACGATGCCTACAGTTAGTGGTTGCATATAGTTCGTATGAGTTTGATGTGTGAACCTATTGAGGTGGGGCAGTTACAGTTTATGTGGTTGTCAGCGTTAAGATATGAGAATCCCGTGTAAGGGATAGGTGCTTTGGTAAGGATGTCTAAGGAGTCCTGGTTGAATTGGTTGTTGCGATGGTATCTACGAAGTTAAGTGAAGCTTTTGGACCACGTGACCTATGTGATAGCTTGGAAGCTTGAGTGGTGGATGTAACACATGACCCGTGGTCAGCCTTGATATCCCTTGTAGGGTGGTTATGTGACCGTGTTCACAATATCTTCCAAGATTTGGTCTGGTATCTTAACGGGAGCATTAGAGAGTTTTCTTTGGAGCAAATCCCTAGTTGTGGATTTCCAGTATGTTTCTCCAACTTGATTTGGATCTATCTTCGGTCTTTCTGTGTTAGACCGTGAGCTTGGTAGTAGGTACGTGGACGGTCCGACAAACTTGATAGTCGTGAGTATACCCAATAGATGTTCAGTCGGGTTCGAGGACGTTATGATATGGAGTGTCGCATATGATCTGAGACTTCACGCAGTGAGGTGCCATGGTACGTTGGATTGTGAGATGACGGTTTGCACCCGGGCAGCTCTTTGGGACCGTTTGTTCATCTCCTTGGACTGCACTAGGGTTCGAGTTCTGTAATATGTTCTGATTTTGCTCACTTGGATTTTACGAGGATGAGTATATTCTTATGATGAGTTGATAGCTTCACCTCACGAGTGTAAGGATGCGACTTCTTTCGATGAGAGTAACCTTGGTCGGGTTAATGGTCTTGTGTGGGAACCGTAGACAGTTGGTAGTTTTTGATTTATAAACTTATGTATCTGGATTATGGTATCTTTGGGGGTTCATTGAGGTAAACCTTGTGCATGGTTTTCCTTGGGACACTTTTGTGTTTTGAGCCTTGTAGGATCCCTTTTGGGGTACATAGGATGGTATGAGATGGTAGTGAGACTGTCTGGTTATTCAGTGTTGGGGTTTGTGTTGGCAGTCTGTTTTGGGAAAAGAGATAATGATGCTTGATTCTTTTGAGGGTCATTCTTACCGTGGTCCCTTGAGGACAGGCTTGTGGTGAGAACCTCTTACGGCAATACTTGTGTGGTCGGCCTTTAAAGTTGTGACCGGTGGTACGGGTCATGACTATGTTGTTTGGCCCTTAGATGGTTTTCAGTTAGTTGCAAGAGATGTGTTGGACAGGTTACTTGCATGTGGCTTAGGTTTGCTATAGTTGTGGCTCAAGCTTATTATGAAGGTTTGGTTGATATTTGGAAGGAGATGTCCAAAGATTTTTGACTTGAGAGCTGCAATCTGGTGTTTGTAACCCTTTGTTCACCTTGAAGATAACCTTGGTTGTATCTGTTGAGTCTTTATGGTTATCCAAACAGAAATTGAGACAATGTCCAGAAACCAGTATAAAAAGGGTTATGTGTGGTGTGACTGCTATCAGTTGTGGGTACTTGTGGTTTGTGAGCACATGTTCGGAGCTTCCAGGTTGGCTTGGAGAACCATGTACCGAGTAGTAGAGTGTATCGACGACAGCAGTTATCTGTTGGGTATTCAAATGGTACTTCTGAGAATTGTTTGGCAAACCAGGTATGCTATCAGTTTGTTGGTCAGGCATGGAGTAGTTCACCTTTGTGGGATCGGGTTTGATCAGTGAAGTGTAGTAAACAAAACACGTGCCCAATTGTTTGGGTTATATTTTGTGAAATTGATTCAGATTCTATGAAATTGGCATGGAGTTAAGTTTATGGTTCAATTTTGGTAATTTTTAGATAATCGCAATTTATCCTCGTTAAATAATTGTAAGTTGGTGATTGGGTTTTGTCAGTTGGATGCAAGACTGGAACTTGGAACGGTTGTGGGCTCTCCTAGCTTGATTCTAGGCAATATTTTGGTAAATCTTTGTCGATTTACATGACATTCGTGATGTATATTTTCTATTCTTATGATTTCGCTGTATCGATTTTGTGTTCCAGGTTTTGGCTGGTAGTTGAGACTTAAGATCATTGACTGGTAGCCCTCCACTCTAGATTCCAAGTTGGATTATGATACCCTTTGATCCCTAGGTGCAATACATAACTTATTGCATGATTTGGAGATGAAAAGGTATGATTTTTCATACAATCTTTTGTTGGAGGATGAACCCTAGGGTTTGGAATATATTGAAATTGGTTGATGTCTCGGTAGTTATCCCTTGATTAGATGATTTTAAACTTGATCCAGATAGGATTCATGATATCCTCTGAACCCATGAACGATTATACAATGTATATTGGATTTGCTGATGTGTTGAAGTTGTTGTGTGTGAATATTGAATGGAGGCTGAACCCTAAGGTCTTGTTTGTATAAAATCAATGGGTTTTATGGCTCTAGAATATTTTGTGTATGCTAATCTTGCCAATTTTGAGGCATAGAGGTTGTGGCCTAACCCAGGCTTTAGAGCTAGGGTTTATGGAATTGGGGGTTTTGTTACAAATTTATGAAAGTCTAAAATTTATTTTCCTTTCTCAAAATAAAAACGTTTTGAATGTAATCGAATTCTTTTGAATTCTAAATTGACAAGATTATGTGGGTTTTGGGACTTAGGGATGTAATGGCTTGTATGATGGGTGAGGGGTTAGCCTAGGCTTCCCCACGTTGGGTTCAGAAATTGACATGTTTGTGCAAGGTATACACTTGAATTTGTAATTCAAGATTATGATTGTAATAAGAGGTTGTGATTTATTACTATGGTCATATTAAGAGGTTATACACTTGAAATTATAATTCATGTTTATGGTTTTTATTGAGAATTACATGACGGCCCATTCTTTAAGTGGGGTATAGTATCGAAAGAGGAATTACAGGACGACCCATCCTTTAAGCGGGAGATAGTACCGAAAGAGGATGACTCCTGAGGGAGCGTCATTGTACAGCCCATCCATAAGCGGGGGATGACTCATTGTGAGTCATAGATTTTGTTTTTTTACTGTTGCTATGTTCAAGATGTCTTGATGATCTCTTGTGTTGGCTTTTAAAGTCGAGGTTTCTAATTTGGTTTAATACTTGCGAGTAACTGGTATGTATTCAGAGGATGGAACAAGGTCATGTTTACATTACATTCATATGATTATGTTGCTTGACCATGTGCACCAGATGCACTTTTATTGTTTTAGATTATCATATTTCCTACGAGCTCCGACTCATGCATTGTTTTGATTGTAAAACAACAATGCAGGTGATACAGGTTAGGCATTATTGAGGAACAGTTGAGACTGAAGAATTCCCCCATCACGGACGATGAGGGACACTTGGGTGTTTTTTACTATTCTCTTAGTCCATTTTCGAGACTTGTTAGTTGGACAGTTGTTCTTTAATTTTTATTCCACTACTTTAGTAGGATAATTAAGTAGTAAGGCCATGGGACGCTTGTTTATATTTTATCATTGCTTGCATGCATCTGGGAAGGACTCGGGCTTCTATGGACTTTGGATGTGGAAAAAACATTTTGTTTCTTTTCTGTCTAAGATGTTCGAGTGGTATACTTGGTTGTTAAATATTTAATAACTTAGGTCAGGATGTGATAATAGGGACCCTTCTTGTCGGCCCTTGCACGTTGTCGGTGTGTCAGCAATTTCCCCTTCCAAGTCTTTCCTTGCACAGTGAGCTAACACAATCGTTGTACATCCCTTAGGTTTTCCTTAGGTGTTGTCCTTGTGTCGTCTGGTTTCTTGTAACCCATTCCTTAGACCATGTGTGTCAGTCATAGGATTTGGTGTTCTTTCCTTTCCCCTAGCATTATGTCTTCTAGAGAGGTCGTTTAAGAAAGAGTGTATATATACTATGCATATTTATCTTGTTTCTCCTCTTTTGCATGCGTGTGTGCTTGACATGCTTACTATATGCATGCATATGCTATGAGATAGTTTACACTCTTATCATGCATAATGATTTGATGAATTTTCATGAAAATTGAAATTTCCATTCTTTCATGTATAATTATGCTTGTGTTTATGCTATGATTTGATAGTTGCGTTATCTCATCTATTTTGCACACACTCTATGGGAGCCTTATACTTGTGAGTCACAAGTTTGGTATTATATCTAGTCCTTTAGTTATGACCTTACGATCTTGATCTAGATTGACCCACGTTTGTGATTTTCCTTAAGATGCCTTCCCATGTCTGCATCCGCATCTAAATGACTTCCTGTTGTAGGTGTAAGTCGTCGTTCGTGCGTCTCCCTTGATAACAAAATTTTGTTATCTATACCCTGTATTGTGTTATCACAATTATCACACTATGCTATAAAGTGTGTTTAGCCTTTTGTTTGGCTATGGGTTTTATAAAGGGAAAAAGGTCACGTATATGCCTTTTGATTATAAGACTAAGGTTTGTGCGAATATCTGGAGATCCAAAGACCTTGGGCTTGCCTTCTAGTTTTAAGCGCATTGTTCATTTTCTTATGATAGGATTTGATTCCAACTTATGTCTTAATAAATATCTTGCTCCTGTGCACACAATTCACCGTTCACCGTTAGTAGAGAGATAATGTAAACTATATATACTTGAGTTATTCCTTGCATGATTACATGTTGATACATAAGTTATCCATTTTTCAAGAAGGTTACTCAAGTTTTACGTGCGTATATGAGTTTTTGTGAATGCTCATTTCATATCCATGCTTATAATATGCATTTCTATTGTATATTTGTTTTTGCATGTGTCCTTAGGGGTTTCTCTGGCTCTAGGGGAGGGTTTCAGAATGTGTGTATATATAAGTATTAACTCATTTTTTTAGGGGGGATTGTTCATGTAAGGGGGGTGTATTTTGGAGATAATACTTATGTGAGTATTAACTCGCACTTGGGGCTACAGGAAGAGATGGCGTTTCGGCCTAAGTATATGCTTGCCTCCTCGTCCATAGTTATCTCTTGCTCTCTATGGTTAAACCAAAGCGGGATATGCAGTGATTGCTAAACGTGGTGTCCTCATTGAAAGAAACATCCACCTTGTGGACTTTGCTCCTACCAGGGTTGCCACTCAATTTGAGCTAAGAGGATGGAAGGAAATCTGCTCCGGTCACACGGAAGTCCTTCCAAAAACCTTTCAAGAATTCTACTCAAATGTGTCCTTCGTTGATGTGAATGCTCATTCGCTTTCTCTCACAATACGAGATCGTCAACTGACATTCTCAGTATCAGGCATCGTGTCTATGTACCATCTTCCACGAATTGGCAACCCTCAGTACCTCCTTTCTGATGGGACTCATCGTAACCGTCTTGAAGTTTCTCGAGAGCTCTTAGACGGAGCATTAGTGGAGTAGTGATTCTCCTCTCTCATCACCTAGCTCCCCACTATCAAATATTTCACCGCATAGTTGCTTTGGTCATTGACCCAACTAGCCAAAGCTCGAATTTTCCAATCTCTCATGCTGATCTTTTGTATGCCATAGGACGATGTTACTCCATTGAGCTCACCTGCTATATCTGGCACATTGTTATGTTGTATTCGTGTCGATCGGCTGGGACATCTGGGCTTCCCTATGCCTCTCTCTCTACCCACAAGGTGATATCACTTGGGGTACTCTGTTTAGGATTATTGTTCATATTGGACATGATCCTAATGCGTTACCCATTGCTGATCACATTTGGCCACCACCACCAACCCTGGTACCAGCCTTTTCAGCTCTCTTTTCAATTGCTAATCAGCCTCGTCACATGGCTAACATGAATCCACCAGTTGCGACTGTACTAGCTAATGCTGATCAGCCAGGATGTACAGTCTCTTTGGACGATCATCTGGCCCTTCCTCAAATGCCGAACATTCAAATTGGCCTCTCCATGAGCTCCGCCTCATCAGATGATATGCTGTGTCAAATCCTTCACCACATCACTGTTTTGACACAGATGGCAGTCAGGTATGAAGCTCGATTTTTTGTTAATGATCGAGTCATAATATCGTTTCAGCAACAACTCCACACCCTATCTTCCAGCGTCAATGCAGTTGTTCAAGGACTTGCAGCTCTTACTCAGCAACATTGGCATAACGATGCCACTGACTCCTCTTCTGATGAAGATATGTAGTAGTGCTACTTGCCCGGGCTATGTCCTTTTGTCCTCTCGCACCCTTTGTCCTTCCGAGACAAAAAGGGGAGAGATGTTAGTATATATATTAGGCGGGAGATGTTAGGAGGGAAATATATTCCCTTGTAGAGAGAGATATTCTGTTGTATTTTTTTTGGTAGTTAGATGTATGTTTAATAAGGTGTATGTTTAGTAAGACGTATGTCTATGCTTTTCGTAACTACTATGACATAATATAATTGTTATATTATCTGTCTTTTGTTTATACATGTTTACTTGCAATTTTATCCTATCATGATTAAACTCTTAATATACATTTATGTTTTTATTATATCACATATATGTTTCACTTTGGTTGTGAGTTTCATGTGCAGTGACCATGTACATGTTATTTGCACAATGCTTTATAGATTAGATTAGGTCTTTGAGTTTAAATGTAATTTGTTCTGTTTGTTTCTTTTTTCCTGTATCAGCTTTGTTTTTGTTTTTATGATTTTGTCCCGGAAATGCCAAAGGGAGAGATTGTTAGTATATTAGCTATTCCTGGGTTAAGTGAAAGAAAACCATTCTGTTTGTACCTTCTATTTTGGGTTTGAGATTTTTAGGTGTTTCTGTCTAGATTCTCAATTATGCTCACATTCACCAGGCCTTCTTTAATCCTTACAGGTATATGGCACTCACATATAAACACTCATATGCATTTCATGTCATATCATATAGGGTAGTTTGCATATATCATTGCCTTAGAGAATTCATGACTTAACCATGGATTCTAGGCATTGGCGTGTGAAGGGGCTCGAACCCCTTACAGCGCCTTTGAGCGATCGTAGAACGCTCAAGCGGCATCTAGTGGCATATACGTATTTATTCCATTCTCGATAAGCTGAGAGTTGAGACATTAGAGCGCCTGAAGAGAGCCCGTACAGAGCTCAAGCGCCCCTGATTAAATGTCTTTATTCTTTCTTGACGAGAATTGAGATATTGAAGCGTTCGAAGAGAGCCAGAAGAGAGCTCGAGCAACAGTGCTTTATGTCTTATACTCTTATTGCCAAGAGTAAGGTTTTCCCAGCGCCAGCGGCGCGCCTGAAGAGCGATCGAGCTCAACGGTAAAACCCTAATGATTCTCATTGGTGCGACAGATAAAGTCTGTCAATCTTTAACTGTGCCCGAATAGCACTCGACCGCGTTATAATGCCTGTGGCGTGCTCGTACAGCGTTCGAGCACCAATGTATTTTTCTATATATACAGCTTACCCGTCGTTAGGTTTTTGAGAATCCTCTCCCAGCCTTAGGGTGGTTCATGAAGGAGCTGCCATTGCTGCCTCTTGGCTTCCTCAAGCCTTAGACATTTGATCCCACATCAATATCTTGAGATCCATCACATATCCAAGCTAATGCTACCCTTTCATGGTGATTAGTATTTTCATCCATTTTTCTATTAAGTATATTTCCTTACGATTTATGTTTTGCATCTTGCCTAGCTAT
>JAULLG010464054.1:0-11245 GCA_035668355.1 Sarracenia leucophylla
GAAAAGATCGATCGTAGAATAGAAAGGTCGATCATAAAGGATCGATCATGTTTCTGTTAACAGGGCAAAAGGTCGATCGTAAAAGCTCAAGGTCGATCTTTGTGAATAACATGACAAGAAAGGTTGATCGTATAAGGCTGATGGTCGATCATATATGCTGTTCAGGGCAAGAAAGGTCGATCTTTATAGGAAAGGGTCGATCAATAATACAAAAGGATCGATCTATGATTGCTGGGCAAAACAAAAAGGATCGATCATAAAAGTTCAAAGGTCGATCATATTTTATGTAAACAGGGCAAATGATAATAAAGGATTCGAATCATTCAAAGTTGATTCGAATCAAACAGAAGCAGAATAGAAAATGGCTTGGAGACAAGTAAAATGATTCGAAACAAAATAATTGATTCGAATCAATTTTGTAGAAATCAAGAATTGATTCGGAACAGGGCAAAATGATTCGAAACAAAAGATTTTGAAATAGAAAGTGGTTTTCAGAAAACTTCATCAAATTTCGAACGATCATATCTCCTTCGTCCGAACTCCAAATTGAGAAAATTTTATATCCTGATTGTAGCCCTTGAAATCCTCTTTCCAATGGTTTAAGAATCACCAAAAAAGACCTTCTATGGAAAAAGTTATGGCCAAAATACCGAAGGTATGTCAGTGTTGAAAAATACCTTGGCTTGAAAAGGAGCAAAGGATTCGAATCAAAATTTTGGGATTCGAATCATATTTCCAAAAATTGAGAAATGACTCGAATCATTTTTCTAAGGTTCAAATCTAGGGTCAGGCATAAAGATTCGAATCCGAAAGGGAAGGATTCGAATCCTTTTTCTCTTCTGTTTGCTTTTCTTCTAGAAATTTGCTAAACCACTTCTAAAACTTCAAACCTTTATAACGTCTTCATCTTAAATCCAAATGGGGCAAATCTTATGTCCAAATTGAAGCCCCAGAAGTCTACTTTCCAATGAACCTGGTCTTGCATCCAGAATCCTTCCGTAGAGAAAGTTATGATTGAATTTCGAAAGGTATGTCAGCTTCTCATTCTTCTCAAAGTTTTCTACAACCTCTATGGAACTTTTACTTGATCCTTTGTACTTTTTGGACTTGAGCATGGATCTTCCCTTGGCGAATTGACTCCACTTCAATTTCATTGATCTTCAAAAACTTCTAGACTTCATCTTCCACCTCCATTGATACTTGGGCTCCTCTTGATCTTTTAAGCAATACTCCAAGATCACTTCTTGAATCTTCAAGAACTTCACTTGACTTTTTGCTATGAATTTGCTTGATTAAATCCTGAAAATGCTTTCTCATATACAAGAAAATATTAGCAATGACAAATCAATATGTTGTTATAATCAAAACCAAAATAAAGCTTGATTGATAAAGCCTATAGGCTAACACTTTGGACATGCTGTATTCAGTTCTGTGAAATCAATACACATTCTCCACTTGTCATTGGAGTTTTTAACCATAACAATGTTGGCTAGCCAGTCTGGGTAAGTTGCCTCCCTGATGAACCCCACGGCTTTGAGCTTGTTTGTCTCTTCGAGGGTGGCCTTTTGTCTTTGATGTACAAAAACCCTGTGCCTCTCCTGAAGAGGTTTCATGCGGAGGTCGACATTTAAACAATGTACCATGATGTTGGGAGCAATTCTCTGCATATCTGCGTTACTCCAGGTGAAAACATGTTTATGCTCCAATAGGAACTCTACCAGGGAATTCTTCAAGTTGGTCTTCAATTGAGACCCCACCTTGACATTCTTGGACTTGTCCTCTTCATCGACTCGCACGTCCTCCAATTCTTTCGCAGGCTGGGGGCGTTCCTGGTCCCCGACTTGTCCTGTTTCCATCTCCTATATGTTTAGGGCTTCTCGAGTGTTGGGCTCCCTCAATGAGGTTACATAGCATTTCCTAGCCGATTGTTGATCTCCTTTCGCATATCCCACTCCTCTGCCTGCAGGGAACTTCACCATCATATGGTAGGTGGACGCGACATCTTGAAATTGATTGAGTGCGGTCTTTCCCAGTATCACGTTATATGCCGAGTGGGTGTGTCACGTCCTGACCTTTTTAAAATAATTATAATCCAAGCAGATCGGGAAAGAGCTGGGTCACGCACCGATCGGAAGCGAAAACAACAAGATTAACTTATTTATTTTCTACCATAAAATCACAAGTTTCCTCATTTCAAAATCTTGATTTTTAAAGACATACTTTAGAAATAATGACAATAAAAACTTATTGTTTTCATTGCCAAACATGCCCTAAACAAGCTATATAAAAAAATCTGTTTCATATGAAAACTGGCCCAGGAAACGCCTACAGCCAGGGACCGCTCGAGCGGTCCCCTGATCGCTCGAGCGACCCTCCTTGGTAGCTATAGTGCCGAAAAGATGCATGTGTTCTTGAGCACAAAATCTGATTTTTAAACCCTAAATTGTATAATTCAGCATAAATGAGATAGTCTAACACCGCAAGGGATATTATCAATATAGGGTTCTCAATGTTTAAGAGTTTTTGTGGTGTAACCGGCGCCCGACACTTAAATTTTTCAAAGAAAATCTCTTAAACTAATTCAAGAACCTTATATTAGATAAATCCTCATAACCATCAAACATTATATACCATCTCAATTATACCAAATAAACAAGCACCAACTCCTTTAAGCAATGAGGAAAAGATGATAAACAAATATGCTTAAGGCAACATACATCCATCAAGATAAGGTAAGAACTTATATTCCAAAGCTTGATAAAAGTATCCAACTTACCCCAAAAGCCTCCCAACAACTCACATGCATGCAAGGTAATGTAAGTGGCCTTAAGGCCTTACAGTCATCCGGAATTGAAATAGAACAAGTTAAATGTTAATCTATTACATTCCTCCAACATCATCAAAATAAGCATAAGTCTAAAGAGTAAAGAACTATGCTATGAACCAAAATAGTCCCGCATCAAGGTTGATTCGGGAAGCTTCAAGCCAATGTCTAAGCCTCAAGGGCTTCCTTGTCATTAACACCTGGAATGTTGTTTTAAAACAACATTATGAGTCAGAGCTCGTAGGACATATAATAATCAAAGAAATATGCATATGATGTATGACAGATTATGCAACAATTAATCATAAGTACTAGTTAAGTAAAAACTCAATTTCTTAACTTGAAAACATTACTTGCATAATCTAATATGAAAATAGGAAATTTTCATGACCATGTCACCAAACGGGCACAAGGTCACCGCATAGTGGTCATCACATCCAATCCCCTTAGCTTCCGCGAAGCCAATCCCAACACTTGGTCCACGATCAAAGAAGTGGCTCCCCCTTCTTGGACCTCCGTGAGATCATGCCTAATTCACAAACCACCGTTGTAGGGATATGCTCCCATGGATCCATACACCTCATTCCCAACTTACGGTTCTCAACCGAAGGAGTGGGTCTCCCTATCATGACTTCCACGAAGTCTAGCCCAACGTATGGCTCGCGGCCAAAGGAGTGGGTCCCCCTATCATGACTTCCACAAAGTCTACATGTTCCATATCAACAAGGCAACATCAATGTATCACAATTAGAGCATAGGTACATGATTATGATACAATTCAACTTCAAATATTGGATAAGCCAAAGCTTACCCGTTATACCGCATATATACCGCAACCGAACCAAAGCATAACATAGACATATCAATGTTGAGATAGGTTCATACATTGCCTAAGTACACACAAATAGGCCTAACTCCTCATAACTAGGGTCCATCCATTAATACACCAAATTATACAACAAAACCCAATCTCAAAGCCTAGGTTCATGCACAATTTTCGTTCTTATAAATCGGGTGTTAAATTAACAAGCCAACATCATCTCTAGCATGCTAAGATAACAGGATTTAACAACCAATCATGCATATAATCACCAAGGACCCATGTATTTTCGGATTAATCAAAGATTAATACCAAAACTCAACCAAAACATGAAATAATCATCCATATTATACAAAAATCTCAAATATTAGTATATATCCTACCTCAAATCAAGTAGGAGAGACCCCAAACAAGCCTCAGCTCTCAGCAAATCCACCTAGAATTGAAATGATTCGGTGAATACAAGAAACATAACTTTTATAGCTTAAAACTTAAGAAATAAGTTGATTTTTCTTACCAAACGGAGCCTAAAAAGCAACCCCAAGCCTCCCTCAAGCTCCTCAGCATAGCCCCAGGCCTCCTCTACCGTCATAATGCGATTTAGGGTTTCAAAAATACACCAGGATTGCGATATAATAGTAATATATAACAGTTTTCCAAACAGCGAACCGCTCGAGCGGTCCACTAAGTTCGCTCAAGCGAACACCGCTCGAGCAGACCCTTGGTCGCTCGAGTGACCCTTGCAGCAGGCACTCATACGAATTATCTTGGAAACGAGGCCCGTTTCCAATCCATATGGCTCGAAACTCAACCCGACACTCCGGAATAATATTCCTGAGATTCTAGGGCCATCAGCTCGAAGAAACGACTCCGAATCAAGATCAAATCTCAAATCTTTCCAAAGATTTAATCAGTTTTCCAAAGGTTTTAAATATAAAAAGTTTTAAATCGAATTTTTAATTAAAATTCGAAATTGAAACAAGTCACACCGTTACAAGGTGTCTACCACTAGGTAAGTTATTATCTTGGGGACCTTCTCTTCGTTGTCCCTAATGGTCATAAGGAGCTGAATAGTTCCCAACGGATACACTTTCTCTCCAGCGAATCCCACCAGGGGAGCTGTCATAGGCTGAAGTTTCTCTCGACTAATGCCCCATTTGGTTAAAGGCGCTGGCAAAAAGAATGTCAGTCGAACCTCCAGTGTCAACGAGAACTCTCCTGACCTTGTGGTTGCCAATCAGGAGGTTGATGACGAGAGGGTCATCATGCGGATGCTGAACTGTAAAACCATCCTGGTCAGTGAAGGAAATGATGAACCTATCAGATGTAGATGTCCTAGGCCTTTCAGGAGTGTATTCAGGGTTGGAACCAGATTTGAGCCATTTGGTGTGTGCCTTTCTGGCTGATCGGGAGGCACCACCTCCCGCGAACCCTCATGTTATGGTCTGGATCTCCAGATGATGGTCCTCCCTTCTCGGCTCCTGTCTTTGCTGATCAGCGCGATGTGGTTTGCGGTGCTGGTGTTCATCTCTCTACTGGTTTCACCGATCGGGAAGTGGCTGTTCAACTAAGAAGCGGTCCAGTTTTCCTTCTCGAATCATCTACTTGATCTGGTTCTTCAAATCAAAATAATTTTCTGTGTTGTGGCCATGGTCCTTATGGAACTGGAAGTCTTGGTTTTTGGACCGCTTTGTTAGTGGGGTTTTAAGTTTCTCGGGCCATTTGACTACTGGATCTTTGCAGATGTACATTAGGACCTGTTCCAGAGATGAGTTGGGGGGGGGGGGGGGTGTAATTGCGAAATCGAGGTTCATCTCGTCTTCTTGAAGGCTGGTCAGGCTTCCTTGCTTGATCCTGATCAGCGTGCTTTCTCGTTGATCTTTACTCCTGGTCCATCTGCCTTTTCTCCCCCTTCGGAACCTCTTCTGGTGCTTTGGAGTGCCTTGCCTCCATGACGTCCTCAGTATTCATATGTTTCTGAGCTTTGAGCATGAGTTCCGTCATGATCTTTGGGGATGTCTTTGATAAAGAAAAAAGGAATCGGGAAGACTGTAGACCACCCATGAACGTGGCCATCACTATTTTCTCATCTCCTCCGTCAACCTGGATTAGTTAAAATGATTGACATAATTCCAGAGAGTTTTCCCATTGGATTGCTTGATATTCAGCACTGAGGTCATTGGCTTGTGATGTCTTTATGCAGCGATGAAATGGCTTACAAACATCTTACTTAGTTGTCTAAAAGATTCAATAGACTCCGATTTTATCTTTGCAAACCATACTCTAGTTGGCCCCCTGAGGGTAGTAGGGCACAGGCGGCGCCACAAGTGGTTGCAAGTGAACCCCTGGCAATCGGGAGAAAAAAAATTAGCAAGTTTTTTTTTTTAATTAAAAAATTACATTAATATAGTAATATTAATATATCGGTGGCTCCAATTCCTTTGAACCCTAAATGCGCCTCTATCACTTCTCTTTCTCCGAACGAACCCACTCAAATTTCTTCTCAACCCTAAAGCTGCCTCTCTTTCCTTCTCTTTCTCCGAACGATTGAACATTGAGAGGTACGACTGAATCAGTGACTCGGCGACCGAAAGCGACCTGGTTCCGCACTGGGTGAGTCGGCGACCGAAAGCGATCTGGTTCCGCAGCGCCTCTGCCCTACTCTTTGAACTTTCTCTGAACATTGAACAATAGAGACCAGCGGCGATCGATATTGGCCGGAACTGAGCGAAATCGACTGGGTCCCCGATTGGATTGGCGGATGTTGCGATCAATTTATCAAAGGTACGACTCAATCACTTTCATATCCAGTTCTGTTTTTGTTCCATATCCAGCTCTGTTCTTATTTTTTGTTCCATCGATTGCTGAGGAATTTTGGGGTTTGCTGATATTTGATGTTGCTGAGTAATTTTGGGGTTTGCTGAATAATTTTGCTGAGTAATTTTGGGGTTTGCTGAATAATTTTGCTTATAATTTCTGGGGTTTGCTGATATTTGGTGTTCTGGGGTTTTTCTTGGGTTTGATTGATATTTGGTGTTGCTAGGGAGGGGTTCTCAACTGTTTTTGTTCTGATTATTGAATGCTGAATAATCGATTTAGACTTCAGTTCCGATTTAGTTCGTTTGCACATTTTTGTTCTTTATGGTTTTCGTTTGGGGTTTTCTGGTTTCTGGGCTTCATTTGTTTGGGGTTCATTTATCGATTTGTTGGGGTTCGTTCATTTGCTGGGGTTTATAATGAACTTATTATTCAACGCTTTCAAAATATGAAAACTCGTCAAGGTCAAATGTAAAAATTTGTATTTATATATTTTTTTGATATAACGGTGCTATCAATTTTAATGTTAATATATATTATTGAATTGTTCAATTTGAGTTACAGTACTTTATTTTTTTAAATTTAAAATGACACCGGTGACAAAAATCCCTGGAGTTGCCACTGGGCGCCAGTACCAACCCAGGGGGTGGCAAGCGAACCCCCTGGGATAAAAAAAATAGTAAGTATTTTTTTAAAAAAAATTATATATATAATTATCTATACTATTTAATAAAGGGAGCACCCATGAGGCTCCGTCACGCCTTGAAGTTACTTTTTTACCCCCAACTAATTCCTTCTTCCTTTAATAATTGTCGGGCTAAACAAGTAAATTGACTATATAAAACGACGTCCTTCCATTTAATGGCTCCAAGCAATTACCACTCCCACCTCTCTCTCTCTCTCTCTCTCTCTCTCCCATTATCTATAACCGACTCTTCTTTACCTATAATTCTCCACAAATCCAGCTACGTCCCTATCATTGTTTTTAATTTCAAACCCAGTGCATAATCAGTTCCGTTCAAATCTCCAATCCCAAATTATGTATATTCAGTTGTTTTTTTGAGAAATAATCTCCAATTCCAAATTCCGTTCAAATCTTACGCATCGCTTTCCACATTTCTTGAATTCCAATTTGCAAAGCCAAATCCAGCTTATTCTAGATGTCTTGAATTCCAGATTTCTTAAGTCCTTGGAAATATTATCAACGAAATTTACTTCTGTAACCAAGCCAAGAACAAGAATTGCAAAGTCTTCTAGGTGAGGTGGGATATATATTCATCTATTTAAGTATACGTTCCTGCTTGGATGTAGTTTCTTCATTCATTCTCTTATTTTTGAGTGTGTTCTGAATTTGTGAATGAGAAAAGTGTCTCCGTCATTCTTCTAGCTAGAGGGAAGGGTGCAAAACAATTTGGGTAATTCTCCCTCAAATATTTTCACACACAGGATTATAGAATGTTGAGGATTCCACTTTAAGTTATGCAGATGTAACTGAAAGTGTAACTTAAAATTTTAAATTATGAGTATTTTTTGGATTGTTTTTTTTATATAATTTGTGGGAGAACTTTTTTTGTTCACTTTTCATTGCTTTTAAAGTTCATGATGCGCTTGGCTTTTCATTGTTGTTCTGTATTTTTTGGATCATTTTCAACTTCGTTTGTAGTTGGCAAAATTACTGGAGGTGCTTTTTTTTTTTTAGAATCAACTGGAGGTGTTAATTGATGATAAGATAAATAATATTTTTAAAATCATTGTGAAAGTTCTATTTTAAATTTCATGTTACATATTTTTGTAATACGTCTTTTTATACTTTCATCAAATTATTTTTTTCCACCATCTCATCGTGATAATTTAAAAAATAAAACAAAAATTACTTTATTTTTTTGTGTTTTAGTTTTATTTTAACAAAAAAATTAAATTACACGTATCGTGTGTATCCTGAATTCTAGCGGTTCTTTACTATTTTATATTGGTAACTATATTTTGTACCAATTATCAATTTTGTTCGTAGCTTCGTAATTTTTATTTCGTTAGTAATTGTATTGCTTTTGCTTAATGTGATTGTTTGATGGCTTGTTTTATAATTCTAAATTGATTTTTCAATTAAAATTATTATATGTGAATTATTGAAATAAAAAAAATAAATATTAAATTAAATTTTGTAATACCAAATAAATATATTATTTTTATTTGATATGATATTCGAGTTACGCACGCATCGCGTGTGGGACTAGTTTTAATAAAACGAACCCAGTGAATTTTTTTTTTGAACCCGCGCCTTTGCTTTCAGAACCCTAAAGCGCCTCTCGAGTCTCTTCCTTCCCTTTCTCCGAACGATGTCTCTCGTTCTTCAGATCAGAAATGACGCCTCTCTTTCAGTTTTTCTTCTCTTTCTTCGAACCCTAAACGACGCCTCTATTTCTCCGATTCTCCGAACGACTGAAAGCTTGAAACGGTGCCTGCCTCTCTCTGAAGTTCTGAACACTGAACAACTGAAATCGCGCCTCTGTTTTTTCGAACGATTGGAACGGCCGACAGCGCCTTAGCCTCTATTTCTCTGACTCCGAACGACTGAAACAGAGGTACGAAGTACGATCAAAGGTTTGCTGAATCGGCCCCTTGCTGAACGGCGCCTCTATTTCTCGACTAAATCGGCCCCTTGCGATTGCGATCAAAGGTACGAGTTCCAGTTTTGTTTTTGTTTTTTTTCGATCGAATCATCAAAATATTTCTCTGAAGTTCCATCTCTGAAAGGGTTTGCTGAATAATTTTGATTTTGCTGAATTTTTTTTGATGTTGCTGAATAATTTGATTTTTCGGTTGATATTTGGTGATCAGAGTGATCTGATATTTGATATTTGATTTTTCGACCGAATAATTTAATTTCATTTTTGGGTTGATATTTGGTGATCTGATCTGATTTTTGGTGATCTGAACACAAAAGCCCTTGCTGTTGATATTTGATCTGATTCTGATATTTGATTTCGGTTGATATTCGGCTGAATAATTTAATTTTTGTTGTGAAAAAATGAGAATTAGGGCTTTTGTGTTGAGATGAGATCAGGTTTAGTTATATGATTTTGCTGAATAATAATTTTTGCTGAATAATTAGGGCTTTTGTGTTGAGATGAGATCGGGCTTTTGTGTTGAGATGAGATCAGGCTTTTGTGAAAAAAATGTACGAGTTCAGGCTTAGTTATATGGGCTTCCATAATGATTTAAGTCTTGATTGGCTTCAGTGTGAATGGACATTTGAACAAATTTATTGTGGCTGGAGCTTGTTGGTATAAGATCTCAAATGTAATATAACTTCTTTGTCCAAGAATTAGGGCTTTTGTGTTGAAATGAAGAAATGAGAATTTGTGTTGAGATTAATCATTTCGCAATTAATTTTAACAGTGCTATCAATTTTAATGTTATTATATACTATAGAATTGTTGAATTTGAGTTACAATACTTTTTTTTTTAATTTAAAATGACACCTGCGACAAAATTTCCTGGAGTCGCCACTGTAGTAGGGAAAGCACGACACATTATTTCCTCAGGAACTGCATGAAGATACATCATGGATCGATAAGTATCCAGATGATCCATGGGATTGGAGGTACCATCAAACAAATCAACCTGTGGCATTTTGAACTTTGGGGGCAAAGGGGAGTTCATGATAGTGGAAGTGAATGGGGATCCTGCCTTGGATGTCCAATCATCACCATTGGAGGAGGCCTTGTCCTTCATTGCCTGCATCATCTTGTCCACCTGAGCCCTGACTTCTCGCAGTTGCTCATTAACGACTGTGTGAATCTCGGATGGCTCCGCCCCTTCAGCTCGTTGGTTATCGTAAAGATTTTCCTTGGGAAGGGCTTGCGACTCCAAGTTAACTTTGCTAGCCACTTCTTCTACAACCTCGTGTAAGCCCTTGGGGTTGTTAGCTCTTATCTCGGCATGGTTCTGATGGGTGTGATGATGGTGGTCGTCATTAGTTTGGGTTTTGGGCTCCGTTTGACTCCGGATTTGCTAGAGGATCTCTTGGTTTTGCTGAACCAGTTGGAAAATCCCCTGAGTAAGCTGTTGAAACTGTTGTTGCATAAGGTTGGAAGAGGGAATAGAATGTGGATCCTCGGTGGGTTGATTGTTGGGATTGTTTTTGTCGGCTATTGATCTGGTGTAGACCGTGAGGTGGTTCAATACTATCAGAAAAGAAAGGAGGTCCCACATATGGCGCTAAATGATAGCGTCAGAACCTCGTCCGGTCCAAAAGAGAGTGGTCCGGGCCTGTGAAATAGACAAACATGTTAGATAGGGTGTCGGAGGATTTTTCAGCATGCCCTCTCTGACGGTTAAGTCAGTTGTATATCGCTGTCAATGGAGATAGAAAAGCAAATAATAGAATTGTCGCTAGGGTTGTGGGTGTGCGTATTTTTCATCTTGGTTATCTTATGCTTATATATGCCGTCGGATGTGGTGACACGTGGCTTCTCTAGCCACGTGATTGCCGGTGATGAGATCTTCATGTCATAACCGTTCCCAAGAATACTGGAGATCTTTCCTTATCAAATGATTGCAAGATTATGGGGAGAGAATATTCTCTCGTAACGGTTTTGGCAGGATTAACTCATACATCGACGCATGTCCCATGATTCACGGAAGCCGTACATTTGGCTGCATCTTTCACCACATGCGGACCTTTTATGCTCGGCCTTGCTGATCAGCAAGACCCTCGCTGGTCGGCCAATATGCTGATCAGGTATGTTGATTTCATTCCCTCACCAGGTATGTTGTTTCGT
>JAULLG010465158.1:0-11242 GCA_035668355.1 Sarracenia leucophylla
CCGTTTGTGGCGTCTTCACCATACCAAGGTTCTTGCTTTGCTAAGCAACGGGTCGAGGTTTCCATCAAACTTGAAAGTTCGCGGGTTGTTTTTCCATATTTGGTGTCGGGTTTCGTCACGTTGTTGGCGTGGTTCGTATCATTCAGCCTCCCTTTTATCGCAACCCATAGGATGAAACTAGCTCGAGGAATATGACCCTTGAACCAAACCAGGGCGCACCAGGGAGGTTTGGGCCGATGGGGTCGTAGGTGATCCCACATCGATTTAATAGAGAAATTGCCACCATTTGGGGCCCATTTAATGGAATCTCTCCTTGCCGCGTCTGGATAGAAATGAACATCCCTAATCATCTCAATAATGTCTATAGAGGTGGCAGTTGGCCATTTCCACTGAGAGCCATTGATAATAACCTTTAACTTTGCAGATTCTCCAATCCCGGTGTCGTAAATTATTCTGTGGCCTTTTTTCTCAACAATAGACCCCCACGGGTGCCAGGGATCTTGCCACAACAGGAAGTCATCCTCATTCCCCACTACGTAAGTTAGGAGAGGCTTTATGACCGGACGGAGCTGTAGAAGCTTCCTCCAACACCAAGAAGCCGACTGCGGGATTTTAACTGTCCAAAAGGATTTATCTTTCAGGAAGTTGGAGCGGATCCATTTACCCCACATAGAAATATCTCCCATTGTCAATAGAGTCCAAATATGCTTAGACACCGCCGCTTTGTTCCATAGAGCTAGGGACTTAATACCCAACCCCCCTTCATTCTTCGGGGAACAAACCTCTTCCCACGCGACTTTAGCTACCTTAGTCTTCATTTATGGACCACTCCATAGAAAAGATCTCATCAGCTTCTCCACTTCTTTGTACACTTTCTTGGGCAAAATAAAAAGGGAAAACCAGTACACCTACATACAGAAGAGAATGGATCCAATAAGCTGCAGACGACCAGCATAAGAAAGAAATTTACTCGTCCAAGCTTTAATCCTGGTGGAAATTCTGTCAATGAGCGGGCGGCATTCCTTGAAAGATAACTTTGAGGTTATAAGAAGAACCCCAAGATACGTAATAGGAAGGGTACCTTCCTTAAAACCAAGCATATATAGAATCTCCTCCTTAAGGGGCTGAGGAACCCCAGAGAAGTAAACATCACTTTTTGGAGGACTTGGGGATAGGTCGTAGAGGCGCTGGAAAGAATTCATAACGTCCCGAATAATCTCTACTAAATTAAGATCAGCCCTAGAAAAGACCATAATGTCATCTGCAAAGCATACATTAATCACCTTGTTCTTGCCGCATCTCCAATGGTACTTGAAATTACGCTCCTCTGCATAATTTTTGAAGAGACCTGAGAGCAATTCCATAGCCATTATAAAGAGGTAAGGGGAAAGGGGATCTCCTTGGCGAAGCCCTTTCTTACCCCTAAAGTAGCCATAAAGACCGCCATTGATGCATATAGAATAGCTAGGAGTAGTGACACATTCCATAATCCAATTCATCATGCAATGAGGAAAGCCCTTACTACTTAGAACCACTTTCATAAAATCCCACCTGACATTATCATACGCTTTCATGATATCAATCTTCAAGGCACATCTAGGCCCCTTTTTCTTCTTATGGTAATCTCTGAGGAGCTCTTGAGAAAGGAAAATGTTATTTACAATTCTCATACCTTTGACAAAAGTTGATTGGGCCGGATCAATAATTTCATGGAGGCATTCTTTAATCCCATTGCTAGGATTTTAGAAATGCACTTATATACAGCACGATATAAGGCGATATTCCTTAATAGTATTTGGATTCGGGCCTTTAGGAATAAGAGCTATAATAGTTGTATTCGCCTCCTTAAGCATAAATCCTGAAACAAAAAAGGATTTGATAGCCTTGATAATAACTCCCCCAACAACATCCCAAGCATCTTTAAAAAATCCTGCCGAGAAGCCATCAGAACCTGGGGCTTTATTTGATGGAAGGGAGAACATCACCTCCTTAATCTCCTCATCGGTCACCTCCCTACCCATGCTATTCGTACTCTGAGGTGAAAGCTTACACCGGATGGCCTTCTTGATGACTTCCTCCGCAATGGGGCTAGTGAAATGGGCCGTGCCAAGAAGGTTCTTGTAATACTCCACTACATGACTAGAAATATCCTCAATATTAGTTAGCTTGGATCCATCATCCGTTGAGATAGTAAGAATTTTGCTCCTATTCCGCTGGAAGTTTATAGAATTGAAGAAGAATTTAGAATTCCGATCACCCAAACTCAACCATTGAATCCTATAATTTTGCTTGAGGAAACTCTCCTCCACATTTGTGAGATTAATAAATTCCTTATACGCAGCTTGTCCTTTATCTTGCAAGCTCTTGTCATACGGCTCTTTATCCAGCAGGAGCTGAACTCCTTCAAGGATCTCTCTTTTTTCAATAACTCGCGCAGAATAATGGTGAGCTTTTCATCAAACTGGTTCTTGTTTGGAGCTTGTTTTTTGGCTAAGGTTTAATTCTTGGAGGTTTGAGCATCTTTGAGATAGGATTTGACCTACTCTTGCGGTTTACGTTTGATATGGATTGTATATTTGAATAATATACATGTATTTATATGTGTTGGGCATATTTTGGCATTTTTGAAACCCTGGGTTAAGGATAATTGGATTATAAGATGATATTATATTGTTGTATTATAGAATGAGCATATATATGTTATTAATATGTGGAATATCATGTTGATTGAGAGAAACCTATTTTAACGTTTGAGTATTGAGCTAAAATCTTGGATTTTGCCAAAAATTGGGGTTTTAAGCTAAATCTATGAAATTAATATTATTTTCATAGAATTGGTAGTTGGAATTGCTTATATTATATTCATTACAACATTCGAATTGGTTGAAGCAATTCTTATAACTTGTACTCAAACTTGTAAAAAAAAAAAATAGAACCTTAATTGCAAGTTTAAGGGCTTAGCCCATGTGTATGTTGGGTGTTTGAGAAGAGGAACCATTTTTGGGTTGAACTCGTGCGTGTATTGATGAGAGGAGCCATTGGTTTGTTGGACTCGGTGTGTGTGTGTGTGTGTGTGTGTGTGTGTGTGTGTGTGTGTGTGACGAGAGAATCATTTGGAGTTGAACTCAATTGTTTAAACACTTTTGTGAGACGAACCGGTTACTTTGGTCATTGGGACCATTTAGTTGGGATACGAGTTACCGAACAGTGAGAGACCGTAAATTTGCACAAGGTCGGGTGCCCTATTCATCGGGTTAGTAACCTATAAAAGTGTGCTATGTCCTACCTTAGTTGAAGAGGGAGTCATGTTAGGGTATAGTAATCCTAAGTTGCGCGGCGGGCCTTTCAAGACCCTATCGATGGTAACCGGTGGTCGAATCTATACGCTTGTCTAATGTTGATTAATGGTGTGAATCACTAGTTGATTCGAAGTGTCTATATCTTGGGACATGCGTGCGTGTGTGCATGGGTGTGTGTGTGTGTGGAACTCACCAGTTTTGGTAATAACTAAAGTTACCTTTATTGCTAATAACTGAGGTTATGGTTTATCGGTGAAAACCAAGGGCTGTGAAAGGAAAAAATCTATGGTTTTATGAGTTAAAATGGATTATGTGATAGATGCTTTTTGGATGAAAAATGGGTTATTTTTGGTAAAACGATTATTTACATATCACATGATCATCCTCCCATATCATACATAATTCATTTGTATCTTATATCCTACGAGCTATAGCTCACATTGTTGTTGAGCAACATTACAAGTGATTCAGGAAAGTAAGTAGCGGATTAATCGTTTGATTGAGGGAACCTTTTTGGATATACATTTTTGTGTAGGAATTCATAGTGGATGTTATAACATTTTTTGATATATCAATTCTATATGTAATTTCTCAATGTATGTTGCACTTATTTGGGTGTTGGAACCTGGTTTGTCGGTCTTAAGGCTGAGATTCATGACTTATATGCTTGTGAGTCCAATGGGCTTGCATGGGGTTTTATTATCATTTATCCTTTATATCCCATTTGTATGTTAAAATGTAAAGATTTTCGGGTTTAAGAATTTGTAAGGTTTTCTATACCTGTATGGCTTTTGAAGAACTTTTGATATATAATTTTAGGTTGGGTGTCGAAAAGGAGGTAAGCGGCCAATTTTCCCAACACTTGGAGAAATTTCTAGTGTTGCACAACGAACTCGTTGGCACACCATCACTTGAGCGGACCAGAGACGGCTCGAGCAGTCTCTCTTTGTTTGTATTTTTAAGTCCTTTTTCTTGTGGTTGACCAAAGTCTTGGGGGTTTGTTTGGCTATCCCTTCAAGTTCATTCTTACACTTTTAAAGATCTTTTCAAGTTCAAAAAGAATCACTTTAAAATGGTTTAATGTATGTTTAAAACGTGAATTCAAAAATCGGATTACAAAGATAATCCTTATTAAACGTATCGGCCTAAGGTTTCAGCTTATTAGGATTATTCCACTTTATAATGTTTGTTTACTACTGTTACGGGTGTGGGGCATCACAGTGCGTAGTGGTGTGTGCGTGTTAACTCATGGGTCTTGATAATAATTAGAGTTATATTTAATGCTAACAACTAAAGTTATGAAATTTGATGTAAATCAGGGGTTGTGAGAGGAACAAAGATATGTTTTCATGATATTGAAACAGATTATGTGATAAATGGATTTTGGTTGGAAAATGGGTTTTTTTTGGTAAAACGATTATTTTCGTATGAAGTATGGCCCAAGTTGTTAAACAATGGTGCAGGTGATACAGGAAGGCAAGTAGCGGATTGATCATTTGGTCGATAGGGCCCTTTTTGGACATACTTTTGTATAAGAATTCATAGAAAGTATTGTAACATCTATTGATATCTCAATTGTACATGTGATTCGTTAAATATATTGTACTTATTTTGGTGTTGGAACCTAATTTGTAAGCATTATGGTTGAGATTCATGACTAGTATGTTTGTGGGCATAGTGGGCTCATTTTAGGTTTATTTCTTGTTTATTTCGTATATTTCCTTATATATATTGAAATGTGGAATTTCCGGGTTTAGGGTTTCGTAACGTTTGCTATACCTATTTGGGGTTTTGGAACACTTTTTATCAAATGTTGGTTTTGAGAATCAACAAGGATGACAAATGTTTAAACTTTCCAACACTTAAAATTTTTTTGGGGCTTCAAGCGCCCAACGTGTTGGCACCTCACCGTGTAATTCCCCAAACCCAATATACAAATAAATACTAGCATACAAATCTAAAGCCTAAAAGAATAAGCCGAAACCGAAAGCAAACTATGGTTTTAAAAAACATCCCATTTTGCCCAGAAAATTGCTATATGTTTTTTAGCTCCTAAATCACTTTTTTTTTTTTACATAAAATAGCAAGAAACATGATAAACTAACATGGCAAGGCTAGCGGTTTAGCTTACAAGTTGAAACCTCGAATTAAAACATGAAAACGGTTTTTCCCCGAAACTAAAACCCTTAACCAGCATGCTTTTTTGACGAATTTTTTGGATAACCAAACGGCCCCCGATTTTCGATCCTAGTACATCGGCCTCACTAAAAATAGTATATGTACATGGAAAAAATAATAAACCAGAAATCTGAGACTCGATGGCCCGGAATCACAAAGTCTAAACATAGGACGTACATATGTTAAAAGATAGAATTACAAATTTTTCTCCAAAAACTACTAAGTGTTAAAACATGTTATCCAATGCACATAAGTCTCAAACTAAGATACAAACATGTAAATAAGTCCTCCAAGGTATCCAGGTGCACCCGCAGCTCAATCCGTAATGCCTTTACCTAAATTAAGAGCTAAACAATCTATAGAAAGATGACATGCGATATGCATTTACAGATGGTTTAACCAAAAGCATGGGATGTAGTGTAACAAATAGTTGCTACATTCTTAACTACTGAAAAGTTGTACAATTCATAAACAATCATGAACATCAACGTGTATAAAGAGAACATGTAAGTGGCAACACATGGCATGTGTAATCCTCATATCATACTTCACACATTACTTTTCATTTTAATGTTCTATCTCTGAATTGCCTTAGGAATGATAACTTAATCATGGTCCAACTCCGAGATATATACCATTAAACATGGTAACAAAATCATGGCCCAACTCAGAGCAATGTTCCATTAAACATGGTAATGACAATCATGGTCTAACTCTGAGATATATACCATTGAATGTGGTAAAAGCATAATGTTGGTGGCAAATAACCACAATATAAGATATACAAAACTTGAATATCATCAATTAACAGGATATACACCCACGGGTTTTCGAAACCAGCAATATGATGTAACACCAGGATATCATAGAAAACTAGCACAAAATACATGCAGAAGTGATATATCTTAATTGTATAACTTAGTATCTTTAAAAGATATTAATACAACGGGCATAATTGATGCATTAAAATATCCACCATAAGATACAGTATATCTAAATAAGATAATCCACCCAAAAATCCGTTTTCTCCAAAAACCTTGCCTTTTGCCCAAATCGAACCTCGGGAAAATTGTACATGATTGTTGCTACAATCATCCATTTTACGAACTGAAAACACTGAAAAGCAACAATCTCGGTACATGATCGGCACTCAAAAGTGATGATTAAGACCCGTTAATATACACTAAGTCAATCCCTATTTGTTATCTAATATATGTTTTTGTAGTGTTTTTGTGTATAAGACATGAATTGAAGGAATGATGCAAAACAGCCACAAAACAACCACTTGAACAACAAAATGATGCAACTAAACGAAGACCTAAAAAAATGACGAAAACCATCTGCATGCTGAAATACAACCGTCCGGACGTTTATACCGAATGTCCAGACTTTTATACCACGACAGTCCAGATGCTCATTACGCCGATCGTCTAGACACTAAATAAAACCATTCTAATGCTGTTACCGAAAATCCAGACGCGTACACCAAATTTCCCGATGCTCCGAAATAGGAAACTGACGTGATCTCCAAGTAATTTCCATCTAGACACCGAGGGATTATCGTCCAGACGCTCCATGTCAGAGTTGCTAAATTCGAGACCCCTAAAAAACTATAAATAGGACCCATTGTATAGCATTTTATTAATTCAAAAATCTGTTCTAGAATCCTATAGTAGTTAGTTGTTCTTTCGGCCACCTAGGACAAGTCACATCTAGAAGGTCTGAACCTCGCCGAGGAGCTCCCGATGACGATCAACAACAACTTGACGATGGAACTCTGTCCAACCATGAGTGGCTAAGTCCCTTCCTTCGCCTCGGGTGACGATGAAGCCCTAATTTTGTAACATAGGAGTAGATTAATTCTGTATTTTATTTATGCTTTGTAATTGGATTGTTATGCAACAACATTATTTTCTAATTAACTTAATTGCCGTATAAGCTTTCAATGATTACATTAAATGAGTGTTACATGATTGTTTTAATTGTCCGAATATGAAAATTTGATATAGCCTATACCACGGATTAGAAGAGTCATACTTCGGATGGACCGTGCTATAATCTTGGATACACTATGCCGTTTTTGTGATTCAGGATTTTAAGAGTATAACTTGAGATACGCTATGCTCCGGATAGGGTTTGCCTTGTTGAAATTAAAATCTATCTTTCTTGGATATCCATATCGATCTTGTCACGATAGAACCTAATCTGATTCAAAGCAAGATAAAATAGGAATTACATCGAAACTAGATTATCAAGTGACAGTGGATTCTAACCCTAAGGTGGAACCTATATCATTAATTAATTAAAATACTTTTTAATTGTTTATTTACTTTTTATTGCAAAGAAATTTTCCAAATCCAAGATTTACTCACTTCTTAAATTAAATAGTTCAAATAATTTCTTAACAAAATAACTAATTTTTCCTGTGAGATCGACCCTGGACTTACTGCTTTCTACGCAGTTAGTAGTAAATCTTGGTATAATAAAATAAACAGTAGTGTTCATGCGATTAACGACTATGCTACTTTTGCAAATGAACGAACATCTACCAGTTTTTGGTGCCATTACCGTGGAAAAGACGATTATTTTTGTTTTGGGATTTTTGTTTAAATTATTTAATTTTTTTTTAATTTTTAGCCCGAGTTCTCAAAATTTTTAGTTTTCTCCCCATAAACAAAAAAATCTAAATTCTGGAACACATGCCATCCCGACACTATCCTTAGCCGTCGGGACGCTCGCCCACACGTATCGTCCGGACACTCATCCTTTTTTGTTCGGACGCTAAAAAAAATTTGTTTGTCGTTTCTTGTTTATTTCAGTACTTTTATTTATACGCTTCATCGCCACTCTTTGTCTTACGACTTAGAACCCTTCTATCCTTAAATAGAAATAACTTTTAGATTAAACCACCATTCGAACTGTTTCCCCCAAACTCCCGCACTACTTCACACACTCACCATGGCCGACGAAAACAACCCTCCAGTCATTCCACAGGTCAATCAACAAAACGATCAGGCTAACCGGCCGATCAACAACTTAACGCGCTGATGGATTACTACCTCCCAATAGCTTACGAGTCTGCAACCTGCCTAACACCACCCAACGCCGAGATCGATAATTATGAGAATAGACCTAATCTTCTATAATTATTGTCCCTATTTCACGGACTTAGTAATGAGGATGCCTACATACATATAGACGAATTCCTAGAGATCTGCTCTACCGTGAGACTTAACAACCTGACCGAGGAAGCATTACACATGAAGCTATTCCCATTCTCCCATCGCGTCAAAGCCAAGCACTGTCTTCAGTCCATAGAAAAAAACTCGATAACCACATGGGCCAAACTTCAGCAAGAATTCCTCGAAAAATTCTTCCCGAACAACAAGATTAATTAGATTCATCGAGCTATCACTAGCTTCACCCAACAAGAAGGAGAATATTTTCATGAAACATGGGAACGCCTCAAGGAACTGATAAGGAGTTATCCCCATCATAAATTCCCAAAGTGGCATCTAGTACGGAACTTCTACGAAGGTCTGTTGCCCTAATATCATCAATACGTCGACGTTTCATGTGGCGGTGCATTCATGATGAATAACGAGACAGAGGCATGGACTCACCTTGAGAAATTGAGCAAGAGCTCACAACATCAAGCCTCAATCTCCCGCACAGACAGGATGATAGTGGAGAAGACTCGATGACTTTACGAGGTCAACCAATGTGTAGATCTTACGGCCCATGTAAAGTCTCTCTCTGAAAACATAGACATGCTGCTGACCACTGGTTTAGCAATAGCTCAACCAACACCCTCAAATGTCCAAGACGTATGTGCATTATGTGCTAGCCCAGCACACTATGTTACTGAATGTCCTACGACCGAGCAATTCGCCGACTTTGTTCAAGAGCAAGTTAGTGCTGCTCAAGGAGTTTCCCAACCAGGCAATAACCCATACTTCAACACCTATAACCCTTGCTGGCAGAACCATCCAAACTTCACTTGGCGGGATCAAAAACAAGGCCAACCATAGACTTAGGCACCAAGGCTTGCGTTCAACTCTTTCAACCAACAGGCCTACTGTCCCCCACAACAAGCACCTGCCCCGATTCCTCGAACACCTGGATTTGAGGAAACCATGTTGAAAGCCCTGAAGGACCTGGATGTGAAAATTGAACTTTTGAGTTCTCACTCGCAGTTTATTGCCAAGCTAGAAACACAGGTAGGGCAAATAGCCGTTGCACTAAACTACCAAGGGGATGGTAAACTGCCAAGTCAACCTGTAGCGAACCCCAAAGGCCAATACGTCATCGATAACAACTCCAGCAGTAGCGGGGTATATCATTAACAAGCCAAGGCTATAATGATTTTGAGGAGTTGAAAAGAGCTAGAATCTCGACCATTACCGGAAAAACCTCAATAAGCAGCAGCCTCGACCTTAATCGAGGAGTCTTAAGACTCTAGCACTACCCAAGACATACCTGTACAGCCAATATCTACCCCGATGGCTGTGGACAAGTCTGATGACACCGAAGTAACCCAACAAACAACTAGACCACCACCTAGAGATGCATTCGAGGAGGCACTTATGGCTCCTCCGAACATACCAAAAGAATCCAAGGCACCGTACTCATCACGCCTTGAACCACCAGTAACCCAGCACAAGAAAGGACCACCCCTAACCGACGTACTTGAATTATTTAAGTAAGTCAAAATCAATCTACCCCTTCTTGATGCTATCCAACAAATCTCATCTTACGCTAAGTTCCTGAAAGACTTATGTACTCAAAAGCGTAAAACACAAACAAGCGTCCCTAAGAAAGTGTTACTCACTGAGCACGTTAGTTCCATCCTTAGCTATGATTTGGCCCCAAAGTTGAAAGACCCAGGGATACCAACAATCTCATGTGTAATTGGAGATCATCAGATTGATCGAGCGCTATTGGACTTAGGAGCTAGCGTGAATCTTCTCCCGTACGTGGTCTATGAGCAATTTAGCCTCGGTGAACTGAAACCAACCCCCGTCACTCTCCAATTGGCAGATTGGTCAGTAAAGGTTCCTCGAGACATAATCGAAGATGTACTAGTCAAAGTCGACAGATTGCTTTTTCCTGTCGATTTTATAGTACTAGACACTGAACCGGATACGAACTCAGGAAGACAAACACCTATTATTCTTGGGCGCCCCTTTTTTTCCACAGCAAACGCGTGCAGTAATTGCCGAACTAGGGTTATGGACGTCTCATTTGGAAACATGAAGCTGCGACTTAATGTGTTCCACGCTTCCCATCACCCTGTAATGGAAGTCGATTGCTTTGCAATCAACCATGTCAGGGAGGCAACACAACAAGCCCTGCCGGTCATCTTCACTAATGACCCCATGAAGCCTGCCTGGCTTACTTTGAGGAAGATCTTCCACAGCTTGATCCGACTATTGATGAAACAAAAGTTGATCTAGAAACGGCAGATTACGTAGACATGCCCCTATGGGTGTCCCGCTTCGAAGAACTGCCCCCACTCTCATCTATACCTGCCATACCATCCCTAGAAGCCCCACCTGCTCTTAAGCTAAAGCCTCTACCAAGCTCACTGAAATACATATTCATTGGGCCCTCTAGCACCCTTCCAGTCATAATTGCCTCAGACTTAACACCTCTACAAGAGGAAAAATTAACTGCAGTCCTGAAAGCCCACAGAGGAGCTATAAGATAGTCAGTGGCCGACTTAAAAGGGATCAATCCGTCCGTTTGCATGCATCGCATCCATT
>JAULLG010466259.1:0-11240 GCA_035668355.1 Sarracenia leucophylla
CCGAGAGGCTTGCAAGGCTAGTGGGGGGCTAGGTATATGTGGATAGAGTGGTGCTGTGTGCAGATCGGTGTGTGTGTGTGTGTGTGTGTGTGTGTGTGAGCCGGTGTTGTGTGAGGACCGGATGTGCGTGCGTGTGTGGGTTACCTTGTGAGTTGGAACCCGATGCGTGGGTGTGTGTGTTCCCATAGGTGCATGTATGGTTGGATATGAGTGCGTGCGTGGGGTGAAACATTGAAAGAAAATGAAAGATTTTTCACTAAAAACGGATTGCGCGAATTGGTTTTGAGGAAATGAAAGAAATGGAAATATTTTGAAAGAACTTGGAAACGACGGAAAATGGTTTTGCCGAGAACATAAGGGAAAAAAAATGAATAAAACAAGTTTTCAATAAAGGTTTTTAAACTTGAGTCATGTGAATACAGTTTTGACATATCATGTAACGAGTTTCCTGTTTTAACTAATGCTATGGTATTCATATGCTTGGCTCACATATTATGCTTTTTATTTATTTGTTAGTGTACATCCTATACGAGTTTTCGTTCATGTTGTCGTAACCAATGTTGTCAAATCGGGATACGTATCGCGTTTCGCAATTCTACTTTTATGATACCCGTATTGTATCGTATCGTATCGTATCGCGTATTATAAGATACGTTAACGTAATTATATATAAATTTATAAAATAATCACCATACTATAAAATTACAAAAATAAATTATTCTTATATAAATCTATTAAATATGATCAAAATAAAGTTTAAACTTCAAAATACCAATTCAAATATTAATTCATCCTTTAAAATACCAATTCAAATACCAATGCAATCATATCCATAATTTCATATAAAATGTGCCAACAAAAAACCATCAAATTATTATAATTCAGAAACAAAAGGATCAGTCCAAATAGAGAATAATTCCCAAGAGATAACAGTGAATATCCAATTTGCCCAATTTTCAATAAAGAACAATCTCCAATAGTGAATAAGGAACAGTCTCCAATATTCGAAGGTCCCCAACAGTGAATCCAAATTTCTGAATCTAAACAGAGAATAAAACTAAAAATCTAACACCACCTATTTTGAAGTGTCTCGAACAAACTCGAAAATACAAAGTGAAAACCCAAACAGCCACAGGCAAACAAAGAGTATATGGAAGGGTCTCAAACAAACCTAGGACTGATTTATCTTCTTTCACAATCGATACCGAACAGAGGATATTAACAAGATGATGATGAAAGTCGAACCTCCCTTTTCGATCCCTTTTCTTCTTCGAAGGGTCTTGAACAAACCTTCTTCTTCTTCGATCCTCCTTTTTCAATCCTCATTTGTCTTCGATCTTGAGATATTGAAGAGAGACGATGATGGAAGTCGATCTGAGTCGCAGATGAAGGCAAAACAAAAATCGCATGATATAATCTGTATCACGATTTGCCGATACACGATGACGATACGTAATCGTATCTAACGATT
Source organism: Sarracenia leucophylla (assembly GCA_035668355.1). Taxonomy (NCBI): domain Eukaryota; kingdom Viridiplantae; phylum Streptophyta; class Magnoliopsida; order Ericales; family Sarraceniaceae; genus Sarracenia; species Sarracenia leucophylla. The sequence continues at coordinate 1,472 of JAULLG010466259.1, forward strand.
TCTATACAAAGTCGATACCTAATACGATTCGTACAGGTTTGCTCCCGATACGATACGTATCCCGTTTGTTACGATTTCTATTACACTGGCTATAGGAAGATATGGATGAAAAAAAGTATAGCATTACTCTGGGAAAGGTTACATAGCGGCTACAGGAAGATATGAATGAAAAAAAGTATAGCATTATTCTGGAAGCGATTACATTCAGTGATTCATTTTATAACACTTCAGGAAGATGTGGATGAAAAGAAAAAAATATATAGCATTTTTTGAGAGAGATTCTCTGCAAGCAACAAATAGCCATGTACGGGAAGGTAGGAAAGGATACAAGAACCGTTGTTGATGCAATTGTAATAAGCTCTCTCAAATTGAATTCTAACAACCTAATCTGCCTCCTTCAACAAAAGCTCTCAATGATAATGAGATCATGAGACCGAGCACACCTCCAATCCAAATTCGGAGCAAGACCTTAGTGTTAAAATTGATGTAGGAACGAAGAGAAAGAAGAGAGAGTTGAGAGAATTATTCTAATGATGAAAAGAGAGAGGAGCCAAAAAAATTAGGGTTACCTCACTTATTACTGTTATTTATATTATGAGACATAAACGTATAGAAATACAATATTACTCCTCATTTATCGATCTCAATATACTTCATTATGTCATATTGTACAGCGTTATGAGTAATGTTGATGGAAGCTTTATTGTCATAATACAATTTCATTTCATACTCAAATCTCAAATCATGTAATAGAACTTAGAGCTACAGAAGTTCATAAATTCCATGTGCCATGGTTTTGTACTCAGCCTCTGTACTTGATCTAGCCACTACTGTTTGCTTTTTACTTTACCAAGTAACCAAATTATCTCTTACAAATGTGCATTATCCTGATGTAGACCGCTTATCATCAACTGAACCAACCAAGTCTGCATCTGTGAATGCTTCTAATTTCATGTGACCATGATTAAAGAACATAAGTCATTTTCCTGGTGCAGATTTAAGATACCTCAAAATGCGATAAATAGTATCAAGATGTGCACTACGAGGATCGTGTATGAATTGACTAACAACTCTGACATTATATGCAATATCAAGCCTCGTATGAGATAGATATATTAATCTTCCCATAAGTTTCTAAAATCTACCTTTATTAGTAGGTTCTCTATCCCCGCTATGGAGACAATGATTAGTCTCAATAGAAGAATTTACTGATCGACAATCCAACATGCTAGTTTCCTCTATGAGATCAAGAATATGCTTTCTTTGAGAGATAAAGATGCCCTTATCTGATATAACTACTTCAATCTCAAGAAAATATTATAATGCCCCTAAATCTTTCATTTCAAACTCTTTAACTTGGCTTGCCTTAAGATAAGATACATCTTCTGTATCATTCCTTATCACAACTATGTTATCAACGTATACAATAAGGATAGTGATCTTATTATTTCTATGCTTGATGAACATGGTATCACTACAAGAAAATGTATCTACCGCGACAAAATCGATTCGTCTCCAAAAGTGGTAATTTCGTCGCTGAAACCATTGGCGACGAAATGAGCGACGAAATGTTTTCGTCGTAGTAGGTGTGCAGCCAATTCCTATTTGCGACGAAATTATTATTTTGTCGCCCAATAAAAAACATAGCGACGAAAATATTCGTCGCGTATTTAAGAAGAAAATTGTCGCCTATGTACAGAATTCGTCGTTAAATAAATTCGTCGCAAATAAATAAATAAACTTGTTACCTATGACGACAAATAAATTCGTCGCAAAAAATATCTAAAAATTAAATAAAAATTTATGGCGACGAATAAATTCGTCGCAAAAAATATCTAAAAATTAAATAGAAATTTATAGCGACAAATAAATTCGTCGCAAATGATAGTATTAACGACGAATAATTTTCATCGTTTTGAATTAGAAACTTAAGACAACGAAATAATTCGTCGTGTAATATAATATTAGCGATGAAAAATCGTTGTCGCAAAGTTTTGACGACGAATATTTTTTGTCATAGAAAGATATTACTTTTGTCGCTTAAAACTTTCATTTGTGGTATATTTCGTCGTGAAAAATACTTTTTATAAACCTGTGTACCTGTTTAACCATTTCACCTGTATAATATGAAATGTTTTTAAATTTATACATTCGTAAAACTACTTATCGATTAATAATATATCTAAATTAACTATTTAACAATATCTAGAAATGTAAAAATAAATAATCCAACCTATCACTACAACAAAATGCACTATTGGCGACTATATTTAGAAAATGTATTGCTAAAAGACTACTTTTGGCGACGAAGGGTGTGAATACATTGGCAATTTTTTTGGCACATAAGCATTTTTAGTGCGCCAGTTTTCTGAACTTTTGGCAATAGAATTTTGTTCTTTGGCGATGATAAGCACGTTGGCAAAAATAAGGTTTTTAGCGACACAGAACTAATTCGTTGGCAAAAGTATTAAAAAACATTTGGCGCCAAATTTTTTCCCACCATTAGAATGTAAATCTTTTACCGACGCAGTATTTATTTCTGCCAATATGTAGATCGTTTGTAAATAAAAACTCATTACCGACAAACTGTGTGCGTTTGTAAAAGTCAAAATATTTTTGGGTACAATAAGTTTATTTATTTTTCCCAACATATTATACATTGATAAATAAAAAATTTATTACTGATAAATTTTATACATAGATAAAAATTAATATATTTTTTTAATTAATATAATCTTAATAATTTTTTTAATCAACCTATAATTTTTTGGCGCCAATCTTTTTTTATTCGCGGGTTGGTAATATCTTCGACGAAGGGTGTGAGCTCATTGCTAATTCATTTGGCGCCAAGCTAGTTTTTGTGGGCTAATTTGTTAAATTTTTACCGACGTAGTGTACCTTTTTGGCGACTAAAAGCACGTTAGTAAAAGTTATATTTTTGGCAATGTAGAGCATTGCGTTGCAGAAAGTTTATAATATTTTGCTACCAACCCTTTAGATATTTGTAGTTCTGTGTGTGAGGACCCGACCCGTTTTAATTAATTTTTTATTTAAATTTAATTTTTTTGGGATAATTCATTTTTGTATACCTGGATTTTTTTTAGGCAAAAAAATTGTTTTTGATTAATCGTTTGATCGTGGGATTTAAAGACTAAAATAAATATTTTTTTGCTATGATATTAGCAATCTCCTTTTTGATTAACAAAAATTCAAATTTTATTTAACAAAATATGCATGGATGTGTATAAATGAGTATATATATATATATATGTATATATTTTAACTTATTTTATAAAAAATGAAACAAAACAAAAAACATAAAAACCAACAAACCAAACACGCAAATCGTGCAAAGCAAAACCAGTTTCGGAAAGGGCAGGGGTGACGGGGAAGAAGGGAGATGAGGAGGAGGAGGAAGGAGAGGGAGGCGGCCAACACCACCACCCCCAGCATCAACCGCCTCCATCGCGCCGATCGCCTCTGTCGAGGAAGAGAAAAGGGAGAAACGGGGGAGAAACAGGACGATGGGAGCACCGAACCACCGCGCGACTTTTCGATGGATTTTGGTTCGATTTCTTCAATTTAGGGTTTCCATCTCCGTATCAGTTGCCTAGGGTTTTTAATCGATTGGGTCCTCTCATTTTCAGGCATACAGGTTGCTTCTCTCTACCGATTGGAACTCTTTATTGCTTCGTACTGGACAAGGTTAGTATGTGTTCTGTTATTTTCCTCTCCTGATTGGGCGAGTTTTGCTTCGATTGATCTTGCTTTTCTGAAATAAAAACATATTCTTGCTATTCTGATTCTTTCCCCTTAGTTATGATGATTGATGATCTGCCGAAAATTAGTAGAATTTAGGAATTTGCAAGCTAGGGTTTTCTTTCTGTTTTTGTGAATAATTTTTGCTTGCGGAGCTGATTCGCTGAAATTGATCATTGGTAGCTTTGACATGTTGATCTCTATTATTATGCTTGTTTCCCGTTGTTGTCCTGGTGCTATAGTTGCAGGTCTTGTATGGCTCTCTTTCCTGTTGCAGCTCTGTAGACCTCTTCTTGGCTTTGTAGGTTCGGAGATTGCACTTTGTGACCATTTTGCAGCCTAGGTACTGTTCTACTCCAAGTGTGGTTGTGCAGAGCATTGGGCCTCCATTGTTTCTTTAATTGTGCATTTGGATTTCGATTAGGCCGAAATTGATCCTCTAACAGTAACTTTTTCTGCTTTTGGTTCTCTAATTTCAGTCTTGCCTTACACTTGTTTGCCTTTCAAGTATGCATTTTATTGCAGGCGTGGTGCTGTTTTGTGTAGTAGCTCTTGTTTGTGGAAAGTTGCGGTGATTGTTCTTCAGTCTGGTTGGTCATGTGCTTCAGTCTAGTGCTAGGTGGATGTGTAGTGCTGTTTAGTGCTTGTAGTCGTGTCCTGTTCGATTTTTCTATTTTGTTCTTGTAGTAGTTCGGTCTTTTAGCTTATTTCTTATTTACTTGCTGTGGTTTTTGGTTTATGGGCTTGTTTTTTTTAGTTGTAGATCTTTGGTTAGTGTAAATTTGTAATTCCCGGGGGATGTCCCGTGTAAACTTGTATTTCTTTTTCTTTTATGTCACAATTAATTATCCAAAAAAAATTTGGGTTTGGGCAAACTAGGGCTTGAATTTGGGATATATGTTATTTGATTATGATATGTGTGCCTATGTCTTTTTTCCCCTCAAATTTATTCATACATCTTGTGATTGGCAATGTTAAACATTTTGTAGCATATTGATTTGCGATATGGATTTAACGTGGACTGCTACTTCGCTAAAAAACAGTACAGACTGAATCAAACTCTGGTTGGTGAAGTCCGAGATCTAATTTTTAGTGGCTAAACACTGGAGGATCTGATATTTTCTTCCTTCTCTTTCTCTATTTTGTTTTTGTTTTTTGTTTTTTTAATTTAGTAACTGAATTTCTTATTTAATAAATGCCTTTCTATAATTTGAATTTTGTTCAGAAAATAGTAATTTTCTAGGGCTTTTAATGGTGAAACTTCAGAAAGGAAACTCTGGTTACTGTTAGTGGTCTTTTTGAATGGCCCTAGATTTCCTGTAGTCTGACCCACTGTTTTTTATCATCTGCAGCATGTTCAAAGGCCTTTTCCTTTTTCCCTATTCTACTTGCTTTGGTTATCTATCCTTTTTTTTTTTGGTGATATCAATTACCCGGAACACTTGGATCCTTCAAAGTATCTGGATGTTTATATGCCATTCCTTTTAAACTGGCCGCTAAGTTTTATTATATATTTTTTAACTCATCAAGGTAATTATTAGATCAAATATTCCAAGGTTTTTATAACTTTGTGCTAAAGTCTCATATGCAATTTTCTAGTGTGTAATTCTTTCTTGTATCAACTTATTGATCCTGAAATTGGCTCCCTTTGATTTTCCCAGTTTGGCAGATGCTGCATTAACATATAGCAAGCTTGTCCAACATCTAGCAGTATTTAAAGGGTACAAGGGTCAGTTAGATGCTTGAAATTCCTTTATCATCTTTGCTATTGGATGATTATTTGTGCCTTATGTTAGTATGAAGTTCTTGAAAATCAGTATCAGTTACTCATCTAGATCCTCATGCTTATCAAAAAGCTTGAATTTTTCCAGTATCAGTTACTCATTTTTCTGGCTTTGCTATCATGGGGTAGTTGCATTTTGATAATACTGGTGCATTTGGACAATGTTTAATTGCTTTGTAATAGTGATTTGTTCTGTGTCTTGCTCGTGGTAGATTCTCTAGTGCAAGATATGGAGGTATTGTTATGTTGCTCTTTGGTTACTCAAAGCTATATGTACTCTGGCTTTTTTGTTGCTGATTAATGGTTTTGTGTTGCCTTGGATTACTGATCTGATCAAGCCGGATGGGCAAGTCTCAGAGCATGTCTTGCTGTTGTCTAGTGGTTCCAAATCATTCTTATCACGAGCATCAATATTTGTAAGTATTGTTAAAATTTTTGCATTTCTTTAAACTGTTACTATTTCATTGTATTCTTACCAACAAAATCAAATGACATTATAGGTTAAGAATAACAATGGTAGGGAACAACCTATTACAGAAAAGTTCAAGGAAACTCATATACGTCATCTGGATGGGAAAGAGGTGTGGATAAATGATAAAGCTCGACAACATCATGTATGCACGAGTATTTTAATTTCAATAAATGGTCAATGTGCATTTTATTACGTTAATTGTTATAAATTTATGAATTTGAAAAATTACAGGATGAAATGGTTTCAAAAATTGTTGAGCAATCACAGCCTGATGTCACTGAACCGTTGTCAGAAGAACAGATTTCTATGCAGGTGCTTGGAAAGAGGTCTACCTATCTAAAGGGTATAAGGAACCATAAGTGCATCAGTTCATCCCCCACAGAAGTTTAGGAGCCTAATCCAGAGGTGATTGCTTTGCAAAAGCAAGTGGATACATTTCAGAGTATTCTATAAGTATTGGCAGTAAAAGCAGGCGTTGATCCAGCTAGTATTCCAGGTTTAGTTCAAAATAGCGAAGGCGAGGATGACACATTTAGTGAAGGGCATGTTACCACTTTTCTTGACTAAATTAAAGGTGGAATTTCAAAAATCTTCTCGATTGAAGTATTTTTTGGAATATAGGATAATTAGTTAGTGGGAATTGTTGGATACACTGGGGTGAGGGATTGCTTTTGATAATTTTTTATAATTTTTTGGTTACTACATGTATTTTGGGATTGAAGATTATTTTCGGATTTTAGAGATATTCATTATTAATGATCACCTTTTAAATCTGGATATATGAACTTTATGTTGATTTGAATAGAATGTATTTGAAATGAATTTACATATTACATGTGTTTGTGATTTTTTGTACGAGGTTGAATGATATATTACAGAAAAATCAACATTTGTCGATGTTTTAGCCAAATAAAAAATAAAAAAAATTATATAAAATAATATGTGAAAACAACAAATATATATTAAAATTACAAATATTATAATTACTTTTGCCAACAACTATGACTTTTGGCAATGTGGAATTATGTGGCCAGATCTATTACTTTTGCCGACAACTATGACTTTGACTTTTGGCAATGCAAAATTATGTGGCCAAATCTATTACTTTTGCCGACAAATATGACTTTTGGCGACGCAGAACTATGTGGTTAAATCTATTACTTTTACCGACAACTATGACTTTTGGCGACATACAACTGCGTCGTCAAATCTACTACTTTTGCCGACGCATGGGGGTACACATTGGTAAAACCTTTTCCCGACACACTTTTACCGACGGACAGGCGACGCACTATTTTTCGTTGCAAAAAACTTTCACCGACCCAAAAAGGCTTTTGCCCACAGTTTTGCTTGCGTCGCTGAAAGTGAAATTTGTTGTAGTGTTACTATATAGCTCTCGATGTACTACCAACTTGATTTTTCTATGTATAAACTTTCCAATTAACTCTATAATATGAGCGAATTGAAATATCAAAATAACATTTTTTAGTTATATAATAGAAATGAAACTCTCGCTATTTATTTGTGAAATGGAGTCAACCTTGATCCATTTTAAAAAGCCAAAAAACTAAATTTGATTCAAATGATTTCATTTAGTATATTAGCTTTTAAGTAAACTTTTCCAAAATGGATCATTTGGAGAAAAACATTAATTTTTTTTATTTTATTCGAATAATTTCTTCCTCCTATATCATTTGATAGCGTCCAAATCGCGTCCTCCTCGCTCATTTTCGTCGGACCTGCAAAATAGAGAGTTAGCCTTGGGGCACCGGTGTGGTGTCGGCCAAAGACCCTCCAACGATCAAGTCAGATTACTGTTCATATGAGTATGAAGCATTAGAGTTCTTTGTGTGTAGTGTAGAGAGAGGGAGAAGAGAGTGATGCTTAAGAGCCATAAAGAGGGATTAGGGTTACCTGTGAGCTTCCTTGCATATATATATATATATATATATATATATATATATATGTTGTAGGTTTTGGGACTTACCCTAGTATGTAGTGGGCCTTAGGTGTTGTCCTAAGGAGATGAGCCTCATAATAGTTGGTCTTTTGGGCTTCCGAATAGAATCCGGCCTAGTGTAATATATATCCATATCAGTAGTCCCCTATTCTCGATAGGATCTGGTCGAAGATTAGATACTGTTAGGAATATCAATTTTTTCCCGTCACTTTTTCACAACTTGGCCATGCACCTTTGGTTGTAGATGGCCACACTTGTGGTCCGGTCACTCTTGGCAAACATGGATCGTGCCGATCATATCTTGTCGGTCATGTTATTGCTGGTCATATACTTGCCGATTATCTTTTGCTGATTGTGCTCACTCGGTTGCTGCTGGTCATCCAGCTCATAAAGTTGGCAGGTCATCCAGCTTGGTAGGTCGGCTGGTCATCGAGGTGGTAGGTCGGTTGGTCATCCAGGCGGTATTAGGTTTGAGAACCTCAAGTGCGGGCCCGTAGCCCAGTTGAGTGCAGGTCGGGCGGAAAGGTCGCGGAAGCCTACTCGGTTGATGGGACGATCGACCTGGTCGGGCCTGTAAGGGAGTTATAGGTCGGATTCCTTGGTGAGTCTGGCTCTCTGCCACCCCTTCTCTTGTTGTTTAGGACTGAATTTGCCTTAAATTCCCGTTCTTTAGCATGCACAGGTTGGGTGGACTTAGGTTTGCTTTTTTGGGCCCAAATTATGCCCATCAGTAGTCCCCTGTTTTTCATGGTGTTTGGCCGAAGGTCGAAGAGGATGAAAAATAATATAGTCAGCTCTTTTCCCTTGTTCTGGTTGGGGCTTGGTTAGAACGCTTGGTCTTCTATGTGGGGTAGCCTTTCTGGCTGCCTGTTGACTAGAAGTCCCCTGTTTTCAGCGGCATGTGGCTGGACGGGCGTAGCTCAGGCTGCGATCATAGTAATCCCCATAGGGTCTTCAGGATAATCCCCGTAGGGTCTAAAGAATATGCCCAATAGGGTCTGTGCCCCGTAGGGTCTAAAGAATGTGCCTCGCATGGTCTGTACCCCGTAGGGCCTAAAGAATGTGCCCTACAGGGTTTGTGCTCCGTAGGGTCTAAAGAATATATCCCGCAAGGTCTGTGCCCCGTAGGGTCTGAAGAATATGCCCCGTAGGGTCTGTGCCTTGTAGGGTCTAAAGAATATGCCCCGCAGGGTCTGTGCCCCGTAGGGTCTAATGAATGTGCGCCGCAGGGTCTGTACCCCGTAGGGTCGAAAGAATCTGCCCCGCAGGGTATGTGCCCCGTAGGGTTTAAAGAATATGCCTCGCAGAGTCTGTTCCCCGTATGGTCTAAAGAATATGCCCCGTAGAGTCTGTGACCCGTCGGGTCTAAGAATGTGCCCGGCAGGGTCTGTGTTTCCTCTTGGGACGCGTGATCCGGAAAGAGAAATCTCGTTCTCAATCCCGCCCATAGGCACATGGGGGTCTTCATTGTCGATATCCTTCCGGTTGGGACCCGTGGTCCAGGCCTGAGATTTTATCTCAAGACCTTGCCCGTAGGCACATCGGGTCTTCACTTCCTTCTAGGACATGTGATCCGGAAAGAGAGATCTCGTTCTTAATCCTGCTCGTAGGCACATGGGGTCTTTTTCTTTTACTGGGGCACGTGACCCGGGAAGAGAGATCTCGTTCTCAACTTTGCCCGTAGGCATAGTAGTCTTCACTTCTTCCTGGGACACATGTGTTGGGGTTCCAACCCCGGTCGCGTGCGGAATCGTGGGTTTTCAAAAATTAGGATCGTTTATATGAAACCACTTAC
>JAULLG010467361.1:0-11234 GCA_035668355.1 Sarracenia leucophylla
TTTTCAGCTGCTTATGATGTTTTTTTGGTAATGTGTCAGAAACACTTTTAGTATCTCGGTGGGTGTTGGTAGCTATTGTATCTAAACTTTAGCTTTGTTAAGATAGTAGAATGGTGTAGTGGGTATTTTCTGGGTTGTAATGGCCTGGGGTGCCTTGTAAATATGTAATTTTTTCTATTTTTTTATGTTACAGTTACTTGATCCAAAAAAAAATAAAAGAAAATAAAAATATTTACAGATTTACAAGCGGCATACCCCAGGCCTTACAACCCAAGAAACGCCCACTAACAAAAGAAAGCTATATTATCCATCAAACAGTACCAAAACATAACAGGCTATCCAAACTATCAATCAACATACCCCATCTGCAAAAGATGATAGAAGAGCATTTCTAGAAGTAACTTCAGCAACAAAACTAAAGCATTCTGCAACAAGCAAAACCTAGGTGGATGATCGCACTAAGTTGCCAAATTCAAGATTGAAGATTTCCAAAGACAAGAAAATGTCTAGAACCTCCAAGCAATCAGCAGCAAAGCAGACTTTCACAGTCAGCATCCAACAAACTAGAGAACATTACAAAACGGCGCCACAAGAACTGGGTTGAGAAACACTGCTACCAGCAGCAGCCTTGTACCCAAACCCACTAGAGATTGATGTCTCCAAACAAGATCACCATATCAGACTTCAGCATCCAAACCACTCCTGTATCCACTCAGCCTTGATAAATTAATCAGAAACAAGTGCCTCCAGTTCCAAAAATATCCAATTGTCAACAATGTAAACTAAAAATGGATCCAACAATGGATCCAACAATCCTGCAGCAATCTTCCTTGAGAATGCCCTCAAAGCCTTACTAAATGATGGTTACAGCAACGTCCACATACACAACTTCATATCCAAAACTGTAAGTAGCTACAAAGGACTGATACCATATCATTAGCAGCAAGACTAAGTCTAAGGGATAGGATCCGAAATCCATTTAACCCAAAAAGCAAATGGAAAGAGGATCCAACCGAGAGCAAAATAACGGAAATATAAAATAAACCCAGTAAAAACACACCCACACACCCACGCACACATCCCTTACAAATGCCGTAAGGGGAAGGCACTATACGGTAACGAGTTGCTATGTACAGCCCAACATAGCTAGGCAAAAGAAAACAGCAAACCAAAATATCAAGACTGCAGCCAATACCTGTTACGACTTCTACCTATCACCTGAACATTACTGCAGCAAGAAATCTCGTTACTTCTTTGTATAATCCCTACGAGTCCTCTTCCTTGGAAACCATATCGACCTGTACAAACAGAAAAATTAATTCTGAAAATCTGAATAGGAAAATAACAGAAAATTAAATCAGTATTCCGAATATCTTCTCAGTTAGCCCCCATTCTAGTTGGAGCGCTGCATTCTCACTAGACCTAGATACATTCCTTCTCACTTGTAGTCTGCTCCTAATCTTGGTTTCAATGGATTTAACAATGCTTTCCACCGGTTTTGTTTGATTTCGAAATTTCCACCCATTTCTTTCATGCCATAACCAATAAACCGTAGCAGATAACAATAGTTTAAAAACAGTATTGCTCAAACAAGCTAATTCCTTATGAGAGTCACGTGCGTTAGTGTGTGCGATTTACGGTGCGTCCGTAGGTGCGATTAAACCCTAGTTAGCCTCTGAGAGTTCTGATGGATATTCCGCGAAATCTTCTGGAGGTTAACGAAGAAACCTCTGGTCTGATCTCTCCTTCTTCGAAGATTGTTAAGGAAAGTACAAGTGTTTCGATTTATTTGGAGGAAGCGATGGCTAAATCTGCATCCCCTTTAGAGAAAGGATACGAGAAGGTAGCCGGGGCGGCGATTCATAGATCTTTACATGGAGTTAGTCCGTTGAGTGTGGGTCGCCCAGAACTGATTGCGGCAAGGATGGGAACCACGGTTGAGTCTCTGACGGCTAAGGTCCAAGGCGATGTTGAACGATGTACTAGCTCTGCCTTGAAGGGGGGTTTTATCCCGAATCTAGGGGGTTTTGTGAGTGCTGAGGATAGCGATCGGATCGAGGTCGAAGATGATGTTGATGAGGGGGAAGACGAAGAGGGGGAGCTTGACCGCTTGACCATCCAAAAGCGATCCCTCATCCGTGACAGAGCTCTGGTGGAGCACGACCTTAGAGTTATCGACGAAGTGCAGAGGGCAAAATCTGATAAAGGCAAGGGGATTGCTTTCTCAGAGCCTCCGCCTTTCATCCCCAGACCTATCCAAGGTCGTGGCAGCTCTCTTTCCCGTGGAGGTAGAGGTGGTCGAGGGCCGTTATTGAAACCATGGAATCGTGTGGTCATTGAAGGAAATACAGAGGTACAGAACCCGGTGAGAGCTACTGAGCCGCAGGTGTTTGATGAAAGACCTAAGAGGCATAGATTCTCTCCCCTGACGAATAGAAGCCCGGTTGGGGATTTAGAGTTCTTTGAGGCCAAGGACCCTGAGAATCCAGAGGTTGTGGAACTGGAAGATGATCTGGTTGACTACGAATCTTGGGAAGACTGTCTGATTGGCCATTTTCTTGATGCGAATCAACCTTTTGCCCTGGTTAGAGCTACAGCAAATACCCTCTGGGGTCAGTTTGGGCTTACAGAAGTAGTGGGTATTGAAAAGGGTTTTTACTTGTTTAAGTTCTGCAACTTGGGGGGCATGGAGACGGTTGCTGACAAGGGCCCCTGGCACTTTTCTGGGAAATTGATGATCTTGAGGAAATGGAAGAGGAATCTCTTGTTCACCAAGGAGACTGTAGATAAAATACCTGTGTGGGTTAAGCTTAGTAACCTACCGCTGGAATACTGGAACACTAAGTGTTTAAGTCGGATTGCCAGCCCTTTGGGCATCCCTCTTTACATGGACAAAGCCACGGCATCTAGGCAGAGACTCTCCTTTGCGCGGGTCTGTGTGGAAATTGATGCTGCGAAACCCCTTCTGCCTGCTATATCTGTCATTAGTGGTGGAGCTTCTCTGCAAGTCCTTGTGGAATATCAAAACATTCCTGCCATCTGTTCTCATTGCAAGGCCTTTGGTCATGCGTCAAACAGGTGCAAGTTGCATATAGATCAAACAGGTAAGGATTCGACTACTGAGAAGGTGTGGATTCAGGTGGGGAGAGGAAATGAATCTCTTGCTGGCTCTCCGGTTAAGGAAGTTGGTCAATCTTCTGTGGCAGTGATGGAGGTCCCGGGGCAATTTGGGGTTCTGGCTGGGGCCAATCCAGAAGGGGATGATCTTAGTGCTTCAGACCATATTTCTGTTTCTGAACCGGATAGTCTAAGTGACCATGGAGCCCATATTGATGTTGCCTCTGCAGACAAAGCCAGCCAGATGGTGGTAGCAGCAGTTCTTGAGGTGGCTCAAGCGGATGCAGAGCAAGCTACACAAGTGGAGGAAGAGAAATCTGAGGCTGAGGAGGATCCTATTGATATTTTGGCTGGGAATTTTTACAGCCCGTCTGTTTGCCCCAAGGCCCCTCCGGATAAGGCAAAGAGCAGTAGCAAGAAGAAGAAAAAGAGGTAACTTATGGCTAAATTTTTTTCGTGGAATATTAGAGGGCTTAATAGTTTTTTGAAGCAAAAGGAGCTGAGGAATCTTGTTTTTGCCTCTCAGTTCCATCTGTTAGCCTTAAATGAAACTAGGATTAAATCTGTTAATGCTAAACCTATTTTTAATTCCCTTTTGCCGGGTTGGAACTTTGTACATAATTACGATTTTGCTAGATTGGGTCGTATTTGGGTATGTTGGGACCCTGTTTTTGTGGATGTGTCTGTGTTGGATTTGGGGGACCAGTGGGTTCATACTTCGGTTCTTTTTTTGGAGGAGAAGATTTCAGTTCGAATTACCTTTGTCTATGGTTCTAATTGCGCTAAGGAACGTGAATTGTTATGGAGTAAACTTTGCCTCCTTAACCAGGGTATGTCTCCTTCCCCGTGGATGGTTACGGGGGATTTTAATGCCATTAGGTTTCCAAATGAAAAGTTTGGTGGTAACCCCTCTTGGCTGCCCCATATGGAGGACCTTAATAAATGTATGTATGAAACAGAGTTGGAAGACCTATCCTTTAGTGGTATTTTCTATACCTGGGCTAACAATCAGGTTGGGGATAACTTTGTAAAATCTAAAATTGATAGGGCAGTGGTTAATGAGTCGTGGATTACAAAGTTTGAAAGGTCTAATGTTTTCTTTAGCCCTCCTGGTATTTCGGACCACTCTCGTATTGAAATTAAGATAAGTGTGGATGGAAACAAGTACCTTAAACCTTTCAAGTTTTTTGATTACTGGGAAAAAAGCCCAAAGTTTCTTCCTTTGGTCCATGAAGTATGGAATTCAGAGGTGAAGGGTTCGGCCATGTATATTATATGCCAGAAGCTTAGATTTCTCAAAGCTAAGCTTAGAAAACTGAATAGGGAGGTCTTCAGTGATCTGCCCAACAGGGTACTGGAGGCTAAACAGGGTTTGGAGTTTGCTCAAATTCAGTTAGATGGGGCTCCTAGCTCAGCAGGGCTCCAGGCGAAGGAAAGGGAAGCTTATAGGCATTTTATGGAGCTTAAAATTGCGGAAGAGAGCTTTTACAAACAGAAATCCAGGATTCAGTGGCTTAAATTGGGAGATCAAAACACGAAATTTTTTTTCAAGTCCATAAATTTTCAGCGCAACAGATCGCGTATTGTCTCCATAATCCGTGATGATGGGAAGGTGTGTGAATCCAAAGAGGATATCTCGGCCCATATTGTAGAATACTACCAAGGCCTTCTAGGCTCTTCTACAAGTCTGGGTAATGATGCGGATGTTAAAATTGCTGCAGCAATTACTAAGAAACTGTCAGCTACAAGTGCAGATTTTATGATTCGGGATGTTACGCGGGAGGAAATCAAAGCTACTATGTGGTCTATGAAGGCCAATAAAGCTCCTGGGCCGGATGGTTACTCAGTGGGTTTCTTCAAGGAGGCTTGGGAGGTTGTTGGAGAGGAAGTAATTGGAGCCATCAAAAGTTTTTTTGATTCTGGGAGGATGCTTCGGGAGGCAAATAACACTCTCATAGCTCTTATACCCAAAGTTCCAAACCCATCGACCATTAAGGAATATCGTCCTATTTCATGCTGTAATACTTTATATAAGTGCATTACCAAAATTATTGCCAATAGAATTAAATCTTCTTTACAAGATTTAATCTCTCCAGCACAATCGGCTTTTGTGCAAGGTAGGCGTATTGCGGATAACATCTTCTTATCTCAGGAGTTATTGAGAGATTACCACAAGTCCAACAAGGGGCCAAGATGCGTGCTTAAGGTAGATATCATGAAGGCATATGACAACGTCAACTGGGACTTTATGCTCTTGGTCTTAAAATGCATGGGTTTTCATCCAAAGATGATAAATTGGATTAAAGAATGTATCACCACCCCTTCCTTTTCAATAAGTATCAATGGTGAGATTAATGGTTTTTTCAAAGGGGCTAAGGGATTGAGACAAGGGGATCCTCTGTCCCCTTATTTATTTGTTATGGCTATGGAAACTTTATCGGGCATATTTGCAAACTACACAAGCAGTGAGGATTTCCATTACCATTGGCGATGCAAAAAAGATAAAATTGTCCATCTTTCCTTTGCGGATGATCTTATGGTGTTTGCAAGAGCCGATGTGTCGTCCGTTCGCATTATCAAGAAAGTGTTGGAGGAGTTTCATCATATCTCGGGTCTCTCACCTAGTCCGGCAAAAAGTGACATCTTTTTTTCGGGCATTGAAGATTCGGTTAAAGCTGAGATCCTTCAAGTCTTAGGCTTTAGAGAGGGTTCTCTACCTGTTCGGTATTTGGGAGTTCCCCTTATTGCAACTAAATTGAGCTACAAGGAGTGCAAACCTCTAATCGACCGTATTGCGGCAAGAGTTAAAGTTTGGACTAGCAAGTGGTTATCCTTTGCAGGAAGATTACAATTAATGGATACCATTCTCTTTTCTATGCAAGTGTTTTGGTCCTCTCTTTTCATACTTCCGAAGAGGGTATTCAAGGAGGTTGAGGCTATTATGAGGAGATTCCTCTGGAGTGGGCCAGATTTAAAATCTTCTGGCGCTAAGGTGGCATGGGAAGACATTTGCTGCCCAAAGAAAGAGGGAGGTTTGGGTATAAAGTCCCTGGTCCGTTGGAACAAAGCGGCAGTAGCGAAGCATGTATGGTTTCTAATCACAGGGGGTGAAAATTCGGTTTGGTGTATGTGGGTGAAGTCTAACCTACTGAGGGGTAGATCCTTTTGGGGAATTAATATTCCGCAAACATCTTCTTGGTGCTGGCGAAAACTTCTCCAATTAAGGCCCCTTTTTAAGAAGTGTATTAAATATGTTATTGGGGATGGGGAAGAAACATTCTTATGGTGGGACCCGTGGCACCCTTGGGGTAGTATTGTGGAGGCCAAAGGGAAGCGGATTATTTATGATGCTGGATTGGGGCCCTTGGTCAAAGTTAGTGCAGTGGTTGAGGGGAATTCTTGGAAATGGCCTCCTGTATATACAGTGGATCTGCTGGAAATGCAAGACTCCACTAATTTTTTTCCTAATATGGAGAGGAAGGATTCGGTTGTTTGGCTACCAAATGGAAATAAATTTTCCATTGCCTCTTTCTTAAAGGAAATCAGTCCAAGTAGAGATAAATGGAGATGGTTTGATATTGTCTGGTTTAAGGGCTGCACTCCCCGGTTTAGTTTCATTTTGTGGTTGGCGATTAGAGGGAAACTCTACACAGGTGATAGGCTGAGGGGTTTTGGGTTGCCAGGTGATTTTAAGTGCAGTTTCTGTGACTCTCTCGGTGAATCCCATAGCCATTTGTTTTTTGCATGCTCCTTTTCGTCGTTAATCTGGACAAGGCTTCTTAGGAAATGTAATATTTTTCATTGGGAAGTGGAGTGGCTGGAATGGTGCAATTGGATGGATAAATCTGCAAAAGGCACATCCTTTTCTTCTCTTTTACTTAAAGTTGTCTTCTCAACCTCAGTCTATAATATTTGGAAGGAGAGAAATAGTAGGAAATTTCAGGGGCATGGGTTGTCTAGCTCGACTCTCTTTGAGAATATAGTATCTACAGTTAGAGATTGTTTGGCCTCTAAGAGGGGCATTCCGGATATCCCAAAAAATCAGTTTATTCAACAAGCCTGGGAGCTTCCTTCTCTCATTTTTGGGAAGTCTACTGATTTACTTTAATTTATGGTTTATTTGTATATGTTGCTGCATATATTGTCTAATGTTCTTTGGTTTTATAGGCCTATTTGGAAGCCTGCTCCAAGAAGGAAGAGAGCCCGCAAGGTGTAATGGCGGGGGTGCAGGTTTTGTTTTGCAGTTGGCACTGATATCCTAGCTTTCTTTTTGGTTTTTGTGCCTAGCTATGAGGGATGTTCATAGTAATGTATAGTGCCTTTCCCTACGGCCTTTGTAGGGAAGTGTGTGTGTGTTTTTTTTATTGGTTTGCTGTTTTTTATATGAATAAATCTTGCTATCCAGGAAACAAAGATCAAATATTAATATTTACGGGAACGACGGCACTGTGTGCGATTTGGGTGCGCACTGTGTGCGATTTTGGCAGAGGCCAGGGGAACGCCTTAGGGTGTTTTCGCTGAGGAGTTTGATGAATCGATCAAAGAATCAGGTGAAGGTTTCAAAGATTAGGGACTTTGGGAATAGTTTCCAGGCTCTCTCAAGTCTCCACGAGGGCTACGAGGAGAGCTTTCCATCTTTAGATGGGGCGAAAAAGAGGGTTCCGAAAAATCAAAGAGAGCCGTCCACTCCTGACTACCAGGTTTACACAGAGGAGGAGGATAAAATCCATGAGAAACGGGCCTTGGAGATTCTCAGCAAAGCAAAAGAGGGCCGTAGCCCTGTGAGCAAAGAGGAAATCGGGGAAATTATAGACTGGTTAGCGTACATCAGAGGCTACAGCTCTTTAAAGATTACGAACTGGTTACATTCTCCTTCGGAGAAGATATCGAAGGGGGGCGCCGCCTCTACACAAAGGCAAGTTTCAAAGCTTGTTGAGACAGGGATCCACAAGGGCTCTGGTGAATCGTTAATTAGTGGTGTTAAAAATGTGGAATCGGTTCCAGAGGTTCCGATCGTGGAAACAGATCTGAAGACGCTGAAGTCGGTTCCCACTCTGGAGTTTTCGCAAACTATCGGCTTTGATAAGGTTACTGCTTCTAATTTGGAGCGTAATAATGGAGTGTCCGAAGTAGAGGAATCGAAGGGAGAAGACTCCACAGATGAAGCCGAAGTTGTGCTAGTTGGGGGGAGAGGAGAGGGTAACGAGACGAAAGGTGAGGGTGAAAAAAATTTCTTTCCTCTCTCCGATTTTGGTGAAAAAGGGGAAGATTCAGAAACGGTTGAAGAGATCGATGGGGAGGGTTCTGGAGAAGATGACGATAACGAGGAAGAGGATTCGGAAGGGGATTCCATTGAGACATGTACAGAGGAGGATGAGAAGGTGACGTCCGGTGCCGCGGATGAAGGCCAGGGGTTACCTCCGAAAGCTCAGGTATGTTCTGTATTGACAAAATTTGATCCTTGTCTTGATTCCGCTTGTCCTGTTGGGGTGAGATTTGAGAAGGGATTGGAATTCGGAGATGAGAAGAGACAGGTAGGGGAGATTTTTCAGTCTACCGGCTGTGCTCTCAAGGTATTTGATAATTTGCCTCAACCGAACCCTGAAGTCGTGGAAGGGTTTTCTCTTGTGGATTCTGATATGGTTGGAACCAAAATTGATATGGATAAAGGTGGACACGAGAAAGAAGGAACAGAGGATGGACAATATGAGGAAGAAGTTTCAACTTCTGAAATCAAGCCTCCAGGTAAAAGCAAGTTAAATGCTTCAAAATTATTTTGTATTCAGTCCGCTGTTGTCAAGGATGTGGGATTTTCGGATTTTGGGGGAACTCTTGGTGGTAGGCAGACACAGGATAGTGTGCCTGATGCCAATTCTGGGGATGCACGCAAGGTGTTTGGAAAATTGCCTCAACAACCCCCTGAAGCAAGTAACAAAGGAAATTCTCCCAAATCTTGGGCGAATATTGTAGGAAACAATCCAGGGGCAAACGATGCTGCTACTAGCTCCATGTTAAAATCTGGTGCTCCTAGGCTCAACATCCGGAGTGGCTCTAATCTTGAATATATTAAGCCATCTCATCCTGGGGTCATTAACATTGAAGGCGATATGATTGATGACCATGCTTGGGAATCATGCCTTGTCGGGTATTTTCTTGATGCGAACCTCGCTTTTGGATTGGTTAGAGCAGTGGCTATGACACTGTGGAGAAACGAGGGCCTTCTAGAGGTGTCGGGTAATGAAAATGGATTTTTCTTTTTTAAGTTTAAGAGTTCTCAGATTATGGAAAGCATCCTAGAGAAGGGTCCTTGGCACTTTTCTGGTAAGCTTTTAATCTTGCGGAGATGGCGTAAACGTATGAGACTAACCAAAGATGCAGTGTCAAAAATTCCTGTTTGGGTTAAATTTTTTGATTTGCCGTTGGAGTTTTGGAATGATAAATGTCTCAGTAGAATTGCAAGCGCCATTGGAAACCCTCTTTTTATGGACAGGGCAACGGACACAAAACAACGCATTTCCTATGCTAGGATTTGCATTGAAGTTGAAGCAGCTAAGCCGTTGATTCACTCGGTTTGTGTTAGATGTGAAGGAGAAGAGATAGAGGTGCCAGTTGAGTATCAGGGGCTTCCGCCCATGTGTGATCGTTGTAACACTTTTGGTCATGGTGTCTCTAACTGTAAAGTGAATAAGCCGAACAGAGATTCAGTGATTAGCAATGAAGTGGAAGATGGGGAAGTTAAAGAGCAGGATAGTCAGTCGGACTCGTCTACCTTGACAGAATGGATTAGGGTGAGAAGGAGAAGGAATACCAACAAGAAAAAGAGACAAGATAAGATTGATGACCAGCCCGTGGCTCAGCCCCGTGACTTTTGTGCTGCTCAGTCTGTTGCCCCATCGCGGCATGTGGTTGTTCCACACCGCGGTTCAGCCATTGTCCAACCTTGCTGCTCAGTTCCGGTTTGTAGTCCCGTGGAAAGAGCTTGTTCTTCGACCCCTCATCTTAGCCCAGCTACCCAAGCCTCTCTACTCTCCCTAGCAGTAGAAGGGGTGGGTAAGCTGGGTAATGGTCCGATATGGTGATATGTTGTTTTTAATCTTTCCAGTGTTGGTGATTTTGTGTGTTAGTCGTAGTTTATGGCTTATGATGTTTAGCGCTTGGTAGAGTGCTTAGTTATGCTTTGTTTTGTTAAGTTGGTTCTCTTTGGGTTGAAGTGGCGTGGGTTTCTTTTGGGTTGTAAAGCCTGGGGAATGCCCCTTGTAAACGTGTAATTATTTTTTTTTCTTTTATTATACTTACCTTACCCAAAAAAGAAAAACAGCAGCAGCCAAATTAAACCAAATTACAGCTACAACCAACCAGCGGGAAAACATGATACACAGCAGCTAAAAAGCTGCGCAAAACCAAACACCATATTACCAAGAGCTAAGAACAGGAAACTAAGCTCCTATGCAAACACAAACGCACACACCTGATCCCTTACAAAGCCGTAAGGGGAAGGCATAAAGCAAGAAAAAGCTATGTACAACCCACATAGCTAGGCTAATCAACAAAACAAAGCGAGACCTCCCTCCACTATATAGCAGCACGACGATGTTTTTTGCGTTTGGGGAGACCAACCCAGCAGGACCTGCAGGGGCAGCAAACATAAGTATAGTAATCTATATAAGGAAAGAAAGAGAAAAAAGAAAGAAAAGGAAGGAAAAAGAAAAAAGAGAAGGGGCAGGGTAGAAGGAAAAGAGAATAGGAAAACAAAACACAAGTCAGCAAGCCCAAGGGCCACACTAAGGGACCTCCCAAGCCCCAAGTATCCTCATGCTAGAAGGGCAATTAGGGACTTTTTTCCATAGAGAAAGCCTCCCCCTAACCAGCACTTTGATGTCCCGCATAACATCCTCAAACTTCCTTGTGATACCCTTGAACTTGTGCATATTTCTGTTGGACCAGATGCAGTACACTGAGGCGGCAGACCCAAGTTTTAGGACATTGGACCGGAAAGAGCTCCCACCTGCTACATCCAACAACCATCCCTTCCAACCTCTCCAAGAGGACTCACTGTGAAAAAGGTTACAGTGTTTAAGAACATCCGCCCACACCCTCCTAGTAATGGGACAGTTAAA
>JAULLG010469564.1:0-11231 GCA_035668355.1 Sarracenia leucophylla
TCTGTACAAGCTTTAGAGTACACGCAAGCAGTCTCATAGTGAAAATGTCAAGGGTACGCTTGAGGAGTGAACGTAGGGTTGGAAGAAGCCGAACCACTATATATCGTGATGTTGTGGTTTGAATTTCTTTCATCCCTTAAACTCTTTATTTTCTGTTGCTTATTGCATCCGTTTTTATTATTCAATTAACAGAAAATAAATTCGTTTGATTAAATTTTAAGTTGGTAATTATTTTTATAAACCCAATTCAACACCCCCGCCCCCTCCCTCTTGGGTTGCCTTTCGAACCAACAATTGGTATCAGAGCCTCGGCTCATATCTTGATTTCCATATCATTGAGTTAAGATCCTAGTGGCAACTTCCAGTTTTACCCTTCCTGCATCTGAGGGGCAGTCCACGTCCAGACCTCCTCTTTTCAATGGTACTAATTATACCTTTTGGAAAGTGAGGATAAAAATTTATATTCAATCTATCGATTATGATCTCTAGAAGATGATAATGACTGGACCAAAGTCACCCACCATAGTCGTAGAAGGTGCAACAGTTCCTAAGCCCGAGGCTAAATGGACTGAGGCTGATGCTAGAGAGATCACCAAAAATGCTAAGGCCATGAACATTTTGTTATGTGCTCTTGACTCTACTGAGTTCAATAGAGTTTCTTCATGTGGCATAGCCAAAGAGATTTCGGATAGATTAGAAGTCACACATGAAGGAAATAATCAAGTTAAAGAGTCTAAGATCAGTGTGCTAGTTCATAACTATAAACTATTTAAGATGAAGGATGAAGAAACCATTTCTGAAATGTTTACATGATTTACTAACTTTATTAATGGTTTAAAATCTCTTGGTAAAGTGTATAGCAATGCAGAAATGGTCAGGAAAATTCTGAGGTGCTTACCTGAAAAATGGGAAGCCAAAGTCACAGCTATTCAAGAGGTAAAGGACCTCACCACTCTCAGCCTAGAGGAGCTTCTTGGTTCTCTCACGACACATGAGATGAACAAAAAGGTTAATCTCGAGGAGGACAATCGAAGAAATAAGGGAATTGCTCTCAAGACAACTGCTCCTAAAGAAGAATCTGATCAGGACACTTCCTATGAAGAAGGCGAGGACATAGCTCTTATCACACGAAAATTTAAGAGATTCCTCAAAAGCCAAAAGGGAGGAAGAAAATTCTTCAAGAAAACTGACCATCGAGGAGAAAGTTCCAAGCCGAAAGTAGAGTCAAGCAAAAACAAAAACGATGAGATCATTTACTTTGAGTGCAAGAAGCCTAGCCACATCAAAGCCGATTGTCCCCAACTCATAAAGCAATATAAAAAGGGGTTCAAGAAGGCTATGATGACAGCATGGGGAGAAAGTGATGAAAGCTGTTCTGAGGATGAAAAGGAGGAGAATGAAGTCACAAATCTATGCCCCATGGTAACGGAGGACGATGATGACGTAACTCCTGATCCTTTCTCTTTAGAAAAATTATAAGAAGCATTTGAGGATTTGCACTATGAATTAAGAAAAATAGATGCAAAGAATTCTGTCCTAAAAAACTCAGTTCTGTCTTACGAATCAGAAATGGAAACTTTGAAAACTGAAAAGTCTGCTTTAATAGAAGAAAACTCTGTTTTGACAGCATCCATTTCTGAACTGCATGAGGAAAAGAAAGTTTTAAATGATAAGGTTGAAGACCTTACGAAAATTATATGAAAGTTCACTCAAGGACAGAAAAATTTCGATAAGCTCCTTGGGAAACAAAAATGTTTTTTCAACAAAGCTGGACTGGGATATAAGCATAAGAAGAAACTGAAATTTCTCAGCAATATCTTCGTTAAAACATCCTCAAATCACAAAAATATAACCTGCTTTCATTGCTATAAAAATGGACACACTGTCACATACTGTCCAAACAGAAAATCAACTGATAAACTTAACATTTCTGTTAAAAAGGTTTGGGTTCCTAAGGGAACATGTAATGACCTGAACTGATTTATTTAATAATTTAATTTAAATTAAAAAGGGTTTTGGATAATCTATTTTATCCCTGAATTTTTTTAAAAATAATGGAATAAAATAGTATTCAAGATTTTTTTACAAAATCCATTTTTCTAAATAAAAAGGGTGGAATTATTTTTTTTATATATAAAGGAGGCTTTTATCTAGTGGTGTGTAGAATGTTCTTTATAAAATAAATAAATAAATAATAAAATACAAAGCTTTGCCAAACACACACAGTCGTGCGAATGGAGAACCGAGAGAGAACGAGGAGAGAGAGAGAGAGAGAGAGAGAGAGAAAGAGAGAGAAGGAGAAGATTGGAGAAAGGAGGAGGGGACCGGCGCCACCACCGTCGATCACCGTCGCTCCACCACCAGAGACAACCAGCGCCAGTAACGGTAGGAAACAGAGGCGGAAATCAGAACCACCGAGTGTGCGACCTCTGTAAGCTTCGACAGTGTGATTTTAGCCTCAATTGGTTTGATTTCTCCCATTTTCTTCAACAAAGGTAGGATTC
Source organism: Sarracenia leucophylla (assembly GCA_035668355.1). Taxonomy (NCBI): domain Eukaryota; kingdom Viridiplantae; phylum Streptophyta; class Magnoliopsida; order Ericales; family Sarraceniaceae; genus Sarracenia; species Sarracenia leucophylla. The sequence continues at coordinate 2,505 of JAULLG010469564.1, forward strand.
TAGACCCTTTAAACCTATCTATTGATATAGGTTAGATTATTTTCAATGTTTTTATGATCAACCAAAATCCTAGGGTTTACACACGCCGGGGCCGAAACTTAATTTTTGTTCTTTTTCTTGTTTAAATCCTGCTTTTATCTATTAGAACTTTTTATAGAGCTTTATTAAAATTATTCTAGCTTGCTAGTATGGCGATGGCTCGATCAATTTCGGATTTGGACAAACTAGGGTTTGGTTTGGGTATTCTTGGTCAAATTTGGGATTTTTGACCTTATAATTATAATTTTTCAAAATTAATCTTGATTATGTTTAGTTGACATATCGAATAGCCTATGAATCAAATTTGGTGAATTTTACGTAAATGGAGCTAACCCTTCTCAACAAACCAAGAAGTTGATGGTGTGGAATTTATAGGCTTTGAGTTCACACTACAAAAACTATTGATATAGGTAATATTGATGAGCATAAAAACTCATGTTAGTAAACTTTAATCTACGTAATACTTGAGTTTGATTGAGGTGATTGGAGATGCCTAGACTAAGTTATCTTAGCCTTTTAGTTTAATAACTTGAATAAGTAGTTTGGGTTTAAGTCTAAACCTAAAACCGTGCTATTATACCTGGTTATGTTGGAGTATTGGAGAACTCTTAAGCTCCCTTATAAAAGCCTATACGTTTGGCACTTGAATCATAGGATCACTTAATGTAATTAAGGAGTTTTAAGCTAACATAGATTAGCTTTTATTTCGGTGAATTAATTTTGTGATTGGACTTGCATAAGCTCCCTTATAAGAGCCTTTATTGGTTATGATCGATTTATTTTTGGATTTTGATTAAAGTGTTTTAAGATACATAGGCTCCCTTATAATAGCCTTTATGATTTACGATCTAGTTATGTGTTGGATTTTGATCACCCGTCTTGATGATCTTTAGGATCTCTTTTAATAGCCTAAGCTTCGGTATTTGGGATATACCGTTGGATATCCTATGTAGTATCCTTGCACATTTGTGTTGTGGGTGCATGTGAGTTGATCTTTGTGATCTGTTGGTGCACATTGTTCGTATCTTTGTGCTTTTTGTGAGGTTGATGTGGGGACTTGAGAGGGGTAGGGGTGGAGTCTTAGGCTTCTAACTAGCGTTGAAGTGAACCGTGAGGTTGGTCCACGTTGACTTATTCCATGGGGTTGTACAGTGGAAGATGGCCACTTCCCAACTCATGTTGGAGTGAGCCGTGAGGTTGGTCCACGATGGGTGTTCCGTGGGGATTGTATAATCGAGATGAGACTCACCGTCAACCCATGGTCCATTTCACGGGTGTGTGTGCGTATGTACACGTAAAGTTTACGAGCTATGATATGAGACATAGCTTGTATACTTTACGATACGTGGGTGTGTGAGTATGTACGCGTAACATTTACGAGCTATGGTATGGGACATAGCTTGTCTACTTTACGATACATGGTGTTTGATTTGTATTATATGTGCATTATACATTTGTACATGTTATCACTTATGAGATGTAGATGCACATAGTTTGGCTTTTCATCCTCTTTTACAGCTTTTGACACGTGGCACTATGTATCACACTTTATATAGATGAGAGCATATCATTCCTTATGTTTTATGTTAAACAATTTGGCATGTGGTAACCATTTCACCTCTCAATGAATCAGGCTACCTCCACTTGGCGATTTATACCTTTTAGTTTATAAAGTGGGGTTATTAACTAATTTGGGGTTGTGAGTTAAGCTTAATAAGGGAAAAACCTGATTTTTGACTGACTCTTTTATTCAAAGCTTTCGTGATGAAATGAGGTTTTTACTCTAAAATCCGATTATGTAGGCAAGTTTTGGAATAACAAAAATATTCGGTTTTTATCTCTAAAACTCTTTTTTTGTATTGCTGCATAACCAACCTTCTATAGCGTTTTGCGATTTACTTTGTATATTATCGTATAACCGTAGCTCAGCCACCTTAACATTTTTCAGGTTAAGCAACAAGGAGATTTTACGATTTCTTGCCTCAAAGCTCAAAACCAGAGGCCAAGAGTAGGTACACTTTTCTTTGGAGCCTTATTACCCCCACCATAACCATGGTTGATCCGAGACCACCAGAAAAGGGTTGCCATTTACGCCCTAAACATACATTACGATTAAACGTACTTTGTATCTGTGGTGCTTAATGGACCTCCATGGTTTTCAGTTTGTTCTTGGGGTGGTTACCCATCAGATTTGTAAGGTAAGCTCTTGGTAGATTTTTGTTTCTTTCCTTCCATCTACGGGATTGGAGTATATATGAATGATAGTTATCGATGCAGACCAGATTTATATGTTCTATTTTTTTGCTAATTTGGCGAGCAAGCATCACCTCTATAAAAATAGTTTTCGAGATCTAGATTGTCTCTTTTGTTTCTTGTTCGGGTCGGAGTTCTTAGCACGTCCGATTATCAAGAATCACTATTTGTATTTGCTGGTTTTTCTGAATCAGTGAACTTCCGATTATTAGATACTATAGTTTGCTGGTTTTTCATGGATCTTGCTTTGATGGTTGAATTACCAGTTTCTGGGGGTCTTTCTTGCGTGTGTACCAGTTCTGGGGATATTTCTTGCGTGCGGATGGGGACCGACACCAACCGGTTCTATATCTCCGATTTGCAAATGTTGAAGACGATGTGGTGGCCATCAGATTGGGGGAAGGTGATTGGGGCCCATGCTCCCTTAGGTGTGTGGGGGGTTTTTCTCAGCCTTTTTTCATTTAGGCGGGTCTTTTGCCGCCCAAAACCTGAAGTGGGATCCAGTTGTGCGTTTTTTGCTTACTTTGATGGGCCCATGGTATATTAGTACATTTGTTGAATTAGTTTGTGAAAATTTGATTCAGCCCATTATTTATGTGGGCCCGTTTCTGATATTGGTTTGATTGGGATGGTTTATTGTTTATTTGTGAGCCCATGGTTGAATATTGTTGGTTTCCTGGATTTGTGGATTACTTGGACTATTTGGTTTTCCGTCTACTGTGGTGCTCCCTTTGATGGATTTTACTTGTCGATAGAGCTACTCGAGTTTGGGGTTGATTTCTCCCGGACTAGGTTGGGTTTTGGTTTTAGGTTCTGTTTCCCCTAGTACTGGTGTGCTTATCCTTATCTTTTTCCTCCCATTAGTTGGGGGTGTGACTATCACTGAGGGGTTGAATCCACTTTGGAACGGGTGTACGCTATGATCTGGACCATTATTTTGCTCTGGTTTAGGGTTGTTTCTCTCCCTGGTTAGGGCGGTTCTACCATAGGATCTATCTCGGGGAGATGCCTTATGACGTCTGATATCGAGGAGCTTGCTTGGGTTTCGGGTTCTGCTTCCCCTATCAGGTGTACGCAATGATCTGGACCTTTGTCAGTCTTTATTTGTTTATATTTGTGAGCCCATGGTTGGAATATTATTGGTTTCCTTCCTAGTAGTAGCGTGATTGTGTTTCTCATTAGGAGCATTTGGACCAGCTTGATGGACTATTTGGAGTATTTGGACTAGCTGTTGATCAGGAGCATTGACACTTCCTTTGATGGATTTCCTGGCTTTATCAGCTAGGGGACATCGCTTTATGAGGTTCCTTGGGTGTCTTTTAGCAGGGTGTTGCCATCGTTGCCTCGCTTAGATCCGATGGTAGAGCTCCTCTCGGGGATGGCCCTGAGCGCTCTTTGCTGGGTTCCCTGGGGCTATCTTTGTTTGGTCGATTTGGGGGTTGGCCTGATTTTGATTGTTCATGACCTAGGGTTTCTGAGGATGATCTGCTTGTTTTGGCTTCTGTTGGCTTGCTAGGGGTCCATCTACCTCTGGTACACTCTCTCTGGCTCCGGAGGATCCTTGTCTTATTTGGTGTATCTCTTAAATGTTTGTGGATAGAGCTTCTCGGGTTGGAGGTTTATTGCTCCATGGCTAGGTTGGACTTTGGTTCAGGTTCTGTTTCCCTAGTAGAGGTGGGCTTATCCTTATCCTTTTTCCCCCATTGTTTGGGGGTGTGACTATCACTGAGGGGTTGAGTCCATTTTGGATCGGGTGCGCTTTTATCTGGGCTTTTTGTTTTGTTCGGGTTTGGGTCTGTATCTCTCCTGGGCTAGGGTGGTTCTGTCACAGGATCTACCTGGAGGTGGTGCCTTATGACATTTTCTTTCGAGGAGCTTGCTTCGTTTTCAGATTCTGCTTCCCCTAGTAGAGGTGTGTTTATCCTCATCTTTTCCCCTATTAGTTGGGGGTGTGGCTATCTCTGTGAGGCTGAGTCCATTTTGGGACGGGTGTACGCTATGATCTGGATATGTGTCAGCTCCTTATTTTGACTATTTGGTTTATCCTTATTATTAGAGTATGTGGGGTTTTTGGCTGTCGCTTCACAGCTTTTGTTAGCTTTGTGTATGCTATTGGCATGACTTCGTACCTCATGACGTCCGCTATCTAGGATCTTGCTTTGGCTTCATGCTCTGCTTCCCCTAGTAGAGGTGTGTTTATCCTCATCATTTTCCCCCATTGGTTGGGGGTGTGACTATCACTGGGAGGTTGTGACCACTTTGGAACGGGTGTATGCTTTGTTCTGGAACTTTGTCAGTTCCTTGGGAGATCCTTGGTTGCCATTTCAAAGCTTTTGTTATCTTTGTGTAAGCCGTATTTAATGGCCTTGATTACGTACTTTTGTACTTATGTTCTTAAATTTGTAAAAGGGTATCTTAAGGTCTTCTTTTAGTTCCTTCTTGGGTAATTGGTGTGGGTTTCTTTTTTGGTTGTAAGGCCTGGGGAATGCCCCTTGTAAATTTGTAAGTTTCTTTTTATAATACACTTAATTACCAAAAAAAAAACAAGGAGATTTTGGATACTTGGAGCAAGGAGGGGAAAAGCAGGAGTTTACTCATTTACATTATTTATGCACTTCTTTGTTCTTAGCTTCGGATGAATATTTAAATTAATTGTATTTCATTTTGTTGTTGGATGACTGTACGTCCATAAGGTCATTTTTCATTTCTTTGTTTGCATGTGAGATGCCATTGGGTAGTTCTATATTTCTTTTTAGTTTAGTTAGTTTTTCTATTTAGAGTTGCTAGTGGGTTGCAAGTGCCTAAGGGCCGCCCCCTTTTTATATCTTGTGATTGATGCCACATGTTGGCTGGTAATGTAGTTGTGCCGAATAACGGCATGTTATAACCTGTTGTAGCTTAGAATAGTATTGTTGTGCCGGACACCAGCTTGTTAGAACTTAGATTTCCCGCGGATGCGGATTTTTGTTATTCATATGTCCAGGTGTTTGTTTACAGGCCATTGCTCATTTTGGGAAGGTCCAAAACCAAGGGAAACTCTGGCAAAATTTCTAAAAATTTCAGGACTTAGAATATTTTCCAACCTTTTCTTAAAATTTCTCGAAAAGAGAAATATCCTTAATTTTCCAAAATTAGTATTTTAAAGAAATAAATATTCGGCATTAGATCCTGTTTTTGGATATTTCTTATTAGATTATTTATTGGTTTAGGTCAGGACGTTACAGAACACATCCTCCTGTGACTAACATTGAAGGACCTAAAAAAATTTGGGTACGAAAAACCAACACTTGATTGAATTTTAAGGTATGTTTCAAGTCCTCTTCAAAGGAAGGGATGTGGTACCTTGATAGTGCCTACTCGAGACACATGACAGACAACAAATCAATGTTCACATCACTTAAGCCGAAGGATGGAGGATTTGTAACTTTCGGTGACAATAGTAAAGAGAAGATAATCGGTACTAGATGTATTGGTAAAATCCCTTTTTCTTCTATTGAAAATGTTTTACTTGTTAATGGTCTAAAACACAATCTTCTTAGCATTAGTCAACTTTGTGACAAAGGATATAAGGTCGTGTTTGATCATTCCAAATGTATCATAGAAGACTCTAATGATAACAAAGTTGTTTTAGAAGGTCAAAGGCATGAGAATGTGTATACATTCAATCTTAATGACCTTTCAAAAAATAACACCAAGTGCTTAGACGTATTGAATGAAAATAGTAGGTTGTGGAATAGGAGACTTGGTCATGCTCACATGAACTTAATTTCTAAACTTTTGAAAAAGGATTTAGTGATTGAGTTACCCCAAGTCACCTTTGAAAAAGATAAGGTATGTGAGGCATGCAAACTAGGAAAACAAACGAGAAGTTCATTCCATTCTAAATATGAGATCTCTACTTCAAGGCCACTGGAACTATTACATATGGACCTATTCGGTCCTACAAGAACTCTAAGCCTTGGAGGTATGAGATATACCTTTGTTATAATTGATCACTTCTCTAGATTCACTTGGGTTTCATTCCTAGCCCATAAGGATGAAGCTTTTAATTCCTTCTCAAAACTTGCTCGTAAAACTCAAAATGAAAAAGGATTTCAAATAATGAGCATCTGAAGTGATCATGGAAGAGAATTTGAAAATAAAGATTTTGAAAAATATTGTGATGAAAATGGTATTAGCTATAATTTGTCATCTCCTAGAACCCCTTAACAAAATGGAGTTGTTGAGAGGAAGAATAGGACCTTGGAAGAAATGGCTAGAACCATGCTTTATGAAAACAATCTTCCAAGATACTTTTGGGCTGAAGCTATCAATACAACTTGCTTTATCATAAACAGGGCTATGATAAGTGTTGGTGCAAAGATCGGAAGCGTAACGTTTTTAAAAACTTGAACCATCGTTAATCCATGAATACTAAAACGCAGCAGCATAGATGTTTGAAATCAGAAAATATACCTAATATATGAGACCACCTCGGAAGATTCTCACGTATATCCCCGGCACAAATCTTCTCCGGCGGGTGGGCGCCGATCCGAGTCGGTCCTTGTTGACTTCAAACACACAATCCTTGATCTTCAAAGATTGATGAACAATCTTCAACCCAAGGAGGGGGGCCGGCGGCTATAAGGGTTTAGGGTTTGGAGAGTATTTTTGATCAAGTGTAAAATATGCAAGATCTCTAATTAGTCTCCAAATAATAATGTATATATATCCCTAAGCATAATTAGGAAACAAGATTTATCTTGTTTCTAAATTATAGCATAGTATATACATATTATAGCCCACCTAGGGCCGGCCATACTCTTGAGAGGGAGAGACCAAATCTTATTTTTATATATTGAAATACATAAAAATAACAAGTGTATATTTTATTGCTAAATAAACAATATATAATATACACACCAAAAATAAAATATTTTCTCTCACTTCATATGAGTGCCGGCCACCCTTACGGTTTTCCCTAAAATCCTCATTGTCATAATTGCCCCCTAACCATTTAATTTAATATCTCGAACGTCCCGATGATTAATTCCGACGCTCGAATTAAATTAAATATAACCAAAGCCAACTAACAAACCCGTGCACATAAAGGGGCTACATGAGGGATCCCGTGGAAGAATAGGACTCGGGCTAACCATACGAGAATTCCGGATATCCTAACTCATGCCCCGAGTTAGTCCATTCTCACACGAACCAGGACTTATTCCACTAAAGGCCCGGACTGAACTCCCGGCCCTAAACTCGAATTATGTCTCGAGTTTTCGGTTTCCAGATGCACTGCCATCTCCCCATGTTTAAGATATGGTTTCCTGATAATCGAATTAGGTTATTGACAATCCGGTTCGAAAATCATCTTATTCTCGCAACCGCACTGCTTAACTTATTGACATGCTGGATCAACAGATCCGCCAGCCGGGCTTAGCATAGTCAAATTTATAATCCCGCACACGAGAGGGAACTCCGCAGCCTTTATTATGTCGGACGTGGTTGTTGGAGCCGGCCAAGCGGAAGCGTCGGGTTTTCAAAAAAATTAATTTTAATTAAAATCGACCCGTTCTTCATAAAATCAAAAGACGAGAGAGGCGACATGCAAGGTTTATAGAAAACGATACCTTACGAAATCTCGTCGTGGGATTTCAATGGTTCCAATCTGAAGGTGAGACCACCTCGGGGTCTTCTCACGTATATCCCCGGCACGTACTCGCCTCCGGTGGGTGGGCACCGATCCGAGACGAGACTGGTTGGCTTCAAACACACGATGCTCTCTTCTTTTCTCCAAAACCTCCAAGCAAGTAGCCATGGCCGAACATGGAGAGAGAGAGGGGAGGGGGCGGCGGCACACTCTTGGAAAAATGAAGATTAGGGTTCCCATTAGTTATAACCATGTATATATATGAGCCCACATTTTAATTAATGAAAAATAAAAATATATAAAATATATTTCTTATTCTCCATTAATTAAATGAAAAATATATATATACAAATTATATAATAATGACACCCTATATCTAGGGTTTCTAGAGAATATTATAAGATACAAGAATATCTTATTAATTCTCTAAAATGATGCATATATCTTCATCCCACCAAATTAGGAAGCCTTATAATTTTCTTCCTAAAATTTAGTGTGGAGAATATCCACCCACATCCCCTTTAGGGCCGGCCATTGTGTGGAAAAATAAAATTTATTTTGCCTTTATTTTTAGTATTAGAAACACCAAAAAATAAATAAAATATATATATGCTTAATTGTATAAAACAATTATCCACATATATATATTCTCCAAAAATAAATAATATTTCCACTAAAATATGGCCAACCACTCTTTGGATGATACCCTAAAATTCCATATGCCATAAATGCCCCTAACCATTTAATTTAATACCCCGAACGTCCCGGCGATTAAATCCGACGCTCGAATTAAATTAAATGAA
>JAULLG010470667.1:0-16507 GCA_035668355.1 Sarracenia leucophylla
TAGGCAAATAATATTCTGTAAATTTTAATAATTTTTCCATGATGAACTTTTGAAAAACTTGATCATTGTCTTGGTTCTTTTATATATAAGAAGAGAACCTAAATATTAAATCGAAAATAAATTTGTTTTTTCATGTTGGCTAAAAAATTAGGTTATTTTTAGTACAAGACTTTCCAAATTTGTTCAATCTTTTTACTCATTACACTGTGTCTATTGATAATATCCTGTGTTGACAAAGCAGAGTGGGCTATGGTTTAAGAGGGTAGTTTTGTGTATCCTTTCATAATCTTTCTTTCCTTACCTTTTGGTTTTTCATTTTTGGGATTCATCAGCCCTAATTCAGCTAACAATTTCTTCTTTATCCATTTTCCACCTTTTGTTAGTAGCTGGGAATGGTAGAAAATAGGAGAAGATGGTAGTTCTTCTAAATGCTTGCCTACCTAATAAAGCTCTGGCCTTAATGTCTCCTCATGTTTAGGCCTCAAAGCCTCCTCATCTATTTTATTTATATCCCAAAACCTATTTTCCCCCTTCCCAGTTTGACTCTCTATATGCAGCACCTATTTTACCTCTGGCCCGTTTCCTGGACCTTTTCCATAGCTTTCCTCATTTGTGAAAGAATTTGAATTCAGGGAATCGCCTCCCTTATCAAACTCACCCACCCTACTGATAAGCTCAACCTCCTCAAACTCTACCCTTGCTCTAGCCTTTTGAGAATAATCCTCTGTATCCTTTCCCTTCCTTAGTTCTTGAGCCTGGTTCATGTCATCTCCAGCGAGCATGGCGACCCTACCCAAAGAGTTAGAGGAAGAGGGCTTATCTTCCATTCTAAATCCATATGCATCTTTAGGTCCAGCTTCCTTGATCCTTGTACATTGATAGGAGCATCTCGATTCTGAACATCAATTTGGATAGATCACCCTTCCCACGCTAAGCTTGCATTCTTTGGTTATGAGTGCCTTCACTGTAGTACAAATGCAAAGTTTCCCATACGCCAGCCTGTCCCTCTTCATCAAGGCCTCTTCAACTTCTAACACCTCCCCCCAAAGAGCCTTGAAGCTTTCACAGGTGTCTTTTGTCTAATCATGAAATGTGAGTCCTTATAAATTCACCCAGACCCTTCTCGATATGTTCGATTCTCTGTAACACCACTTGTACACAACATCAAACTAGAACCCCAACCATTCTCTCCCCATTTCCATGAATTCCTGCTTCTCTTCACAACTTGGTAAGATGATTAAAGCTTTACTATCCCTCAGAGCTTTCACTTTGATCCCATTAACCCATTTGCGCAGGACTTGAATGAACACCACATCAATTTGGTCCTTAAATATGCCCCCTACACAGGACTTGGTCGAGTCTTCATCGACATACTTTGCATCCACCATGGTCTTTCGATGAACCGAAGCCTTTGTCTTGTCCTTAAGCTCTTAATCTTCCACTCCTGAGCTTATGTGCTTCCTGGCTTGAGTCTTCTCCCAAGCTCTCTTGACCACCAACTTCTTATTAGAGCACCATATTCCGTTGTAGAGTCTTATAACTTTCTCAATCACTTCCTCCTCGCTAAATTTCATAAATCCAAGCTTGGAGTTGGATGCCTATCTCTTCTTTTTGGGAATGTGCACAACAACAATTCTCCCACATTGCTGGAACAGTTGCTTGAGCCACTCATGGTTTTTCAGCTCAGGGAGCTGATTAACAAAGATGGTGGATAGACCATATGAACCTATCCTCTCATCCTCATCTATTCCCTTGACCACACACGGCCCGTCTCTTCTCCTTTACCGTTAGGCTCTCAAACCTCCACGATCCGAACTTCATCCACGAAGCCAGTGGAGATTGTCTTTGATTTACTTTTCCAATTATTTCAATCCCTAACACTCGCAATTGTGCCCCTTCTCGCACCTATGCTTTCTCTCATGGCTCATCCAGATTTCTTACAATTTCTATTACAAATTATTTTTTTTCTAAGAAAAATGTGATTTGTTTATCCACTAATTGATAGTAAGTCAACTTGATATTTTGTATAAGTAATCTCTACAATGAGAGGCAATAAAGTGAACTTTTTAGATCATTAAAGTGAGATCGGTATGGACTCTAAGTGTGCAAATCACACCAGCAAAGAAACTTGTTTCATCATCATCATCATCATCATCATCATCATCATTATTATTATTATTATTATTATTATTATTATTAACAACGAAAGTTTCATAAAAAAATAAATTCTTCCAAAGATCACAATGCATTCTCTTTCTTTTCTCTGTTTAATTATTATTATTGGGAAAAGTCTAGAATAGCACATTCAGCACTTTACTTATTGAAGGTCCAACTCATTTTAGGAGCCAACCGTATTGTGAGTATGATAGCTATTTTATACAAGTCATAGCCAATAAACAAGGCTGTATATTGCTTAGCCCTAGTTCCGAGCTTGGACTCAATGGCAAATCTATACTACCTCGACATATGACCGGCAATGTCGTAGCCAACTCAGCCAGAGCCCTTGATCATATCCAAGCACACGAGAGTCCGAGGGAGCTTAAACTAAACTCAGTGACTACATATATACAAGGTAACATAAGTACTCTTGCCTAAGCCCATGGTACACTCACCGAGGTCAGACATCTCTAAAGTGGAGTCAACGGTAGGTAAACCACCCCGAGTCTCATAATATCATGAGTGGTAAACCTTACCCAATACAAGTTTAAGAGAAGGTTGACAGTCTCTCATGACAAAAGGAACTTGTAAATTAGCAAAAACCCTATGAATATTACGACTACTCACCATTAAAATTTAATAAGTAGAGCGAGTCCAACCTAACACTGTTCGAATTGGACCCATCCTTGCTTGAACTTTGGCTTAGCTATCTTGAATTTGTCTTCTTAAAGCTATTCTTGATTTATGGTGGATTTAAAAAGTTTCTCTTTTACTGGTAAAAAAGAAGAAGTAAAAAATGCCACCTTAGGTCAAGTAATTTTCTCCCTATCAAAGAGAACCAATCAACGCATAAAGGTAGACATTCTTCTCCACTAGCCTAAACACTGTTAAATTATCTCTAGAACATTTTCTATCTAAGATTTTGGCCCTAATACCATGGCCGAAAGGTCCTCCTATGAATGATCCAATTGGGCGTTCTCACCCTTTGCTTTTAGAGGATTATGAGGATTCTATCTTGAAGCCACCGAGGACAGGATTGTAGATCCTGATATTCCTATCCTCTATAATAATAATTATTCTTATTATTATTATGGGTCATGCTAACCAACATTTACTGGGTGATAGATAAAAATGTGATAAAGAAAAAAAATGATAATATTAATACATCTTCAGAGGTGAGATGCACCATTTTTACATATATCAATATATTTACACAGATATCGATATATATTTTTTCTCTTATCCACTGCCCATTGAACTTTGCATAGCATAATTTTTTATCCTTTTTTGGAAGAGAGATTGTACGTAAAACAAGTATGCAACAAATTGGCTTGATCTGAATAGTTGAAGATCCTAAATAGGTCAATGATTTGCATTTTAACTATTCTTTGTTGGAATATTGTATGAGCATTATCTCAGTCTGGAAAATAGATATGCATAATATTATAAGTATTTTTAGAGGCGATTCAATGAGAGCTTCTCTCTCTTACACTCCCTTTCGGGGAATTAATTCAAACGTGGCGAAAAATTTGGTGTTCGATGGAGGGTGGAGGGATGAGAAAAGGAAACCGAAGGCCGTCTTCCCCAAGATCAATGATGGAGACGGTCTAGTTGAGTTCATCAATTTTAACAAAGGAAGTTGGCGTCGTAGGAAGGTTTCTATGCTGGCAAAAGCCGGAGCTGGAACATCAAAGCTCATTGATGAAAGTCGTCATCGGCATGGGTGTGAACCTAGGGTTCAAAGCACAGGTGAAGTGTGCGGAAATGGTAATCGCGAGAGATATGAAGCTGGATGCGGGGACCGGAATAATTTTAGCCCTTATGAAGCTGGATGCGAGGACCGAAGGATTTTTGGCCCTTATGAAGCTGGATGCGAGAACCAGAGGATTTTTAGCCCTTATGGAGCTGGGAACAGGGCAAGGGGGGTATACCCAAGGAGGGATGAAGGCGAAGGTGAACAGCAAGTATCTAAGTTTCATACCCTAGCTGAATGTGAACACCAAGCATGGTGTACCCATCCGTACCAATCAACCCAACAAGTTCAGGCAAGCGGTGGACATGATGGTTTCAAAGTCGGGCCAATAAGAGAAGGCAAGAACAAAAACAGCTACACAATATTGGTGGATAATCTTCCTTACAAAATTCACTCCCAATGGATTGAAAGAATGTTCCAACAATGCGGCTCCGTAAATGGAAGCCTACATTCCTCAGAAAAGAAGATGAAAAACCAAGACAAGATTCGGATTTGTAAAATTCTTAAATTCTTAAACCAAGAAAAGATTCAGTTTTGGTGTTCGATGGAGGGTGGAGGGATGAGAAAAGGAAAGCGAAGGCCGTCTTCCCCGAGATCAACGATGGAGCCGGGCTAGTGGAGTTCATCAATTTTAACAAAGGAAGTTGGCGTCATAGGAAGGTTTCTATGCTGGCGAAAGCCAGAGCTGGAACATCAAAGCTCACCGATGAAAGTCGTCATCGGCATGGGTGTGGACCTAGGGTTCGAAGCACGGGAGAAGTGTGTGGAAATAGTAATTGTGAGAGATATGAAGCTGGATGCGGGGACCGGAAGAATTTCGGCCCTTGTGAAGCTGGATGCGAGGACCAAAGGATTTTTGGCCCTTATGAAGCTGGATGTGAGAACTAGAGGATTTTTGGCCCTTATGGAGCTGGGAACATGGCAAGGGGGGTATACCCAAGGAGGGACGAAGGCGAAGGTGAACAGAAAGTATGTAAGTTTCATACCCTAGCTGTATGTGAACACCAAGCATGGTGTACCCATCGGTACCAATCAACCCAACAAGTTCAAGCAAACGGTGGACATCATGGTTTCAAAATCAGGCCAATAAGAGAAGGCAAGAACAACAACAGCTACACAATTTTCATGGATAATCTTCCCTACAAAATTCACTCCCAATGGATTGAAAGAATGTTCCAACAATGCGGTTATGTAATGAAAGCCTACATTCCTCGAAAAAGAAGATGAAAAACCAAGACAAGATTCGGATTTGTAAAATTCTTAAATTCTTAAACCAAGACAAGATTCGGATTTGGTGTTCGATGGAGGGTGGAGGGATGAGAAAAGGAAAGTGAAGGCCGTCTTCCTCGAGATCAACGATGGAGCCGGGCTAGTGGAGTTCATCAATTTTAACAAAGGAAGTTGGCGTTGTAGGAAGGTTTCTATGCTGGCGAAAGCCGGAGCTGGAACATCAAAGGTCACCGATGAAAGTCGTCATCGGCATGGGTGTGGACCTAGGGTTCGAAGCACAGGAGAAGTGTGTGTAAATGGTAATCGCAAGAGATATGAAGCTGGATGCGGGGACCGGAAGAATTTTGGCCCTTATGAAGCTGGATGCAAGGACAAAAGGATTATTGGCCCTTATGAAGCTGGATGCGAGAACCAGAGGATTTTTTGCCCTTACGGAGCTCGGAACAGGGCAAGGGGGTATACCCAAGGAGGGACGAAGGCGAAGGTGAACAGCAAGTATGTAAGTTTCATACCCTAGCTGAATGTGAACACCAAGCAAGGTGTACCCATCTGTACCAATCAACCCAACAAGTTCAGGAAAGCGATGGACATGATGGTTTTAAAATCGGGCCAATAAGAGAAGGCAAGAACAACAACAGCTACACAATTTTTGTTGATAATCTTCCCTACAAAATTCACTCTCAATGGATTGAAAGAATGTTCCAATAATGCGACTCTGTAATGGAAGCCTACAATCCTCCGAAAAGAAGATAAAAAACCAAGACAAGATTTGGATTTGTAAAATTCTTAAATGAATCAACTGCTGAGGATGTAATCAAAAGGTTCAATGCCATGTGGTGCCATGAGAACAAGATTTATGTGAAAAGAGCCCGATATGACAGTAAGTTCATGCTGAAAGTTAAAGGTATTGCAGAAGGGATTCATAATGATCATGGCTCCAAAACATCTGCTGATGTGGGGAAGTTCAGACCTACTCAAGATCAATAAAAAGAGGTAACGCCACGAAGCATATAGGAACAGTTCACGGCCTATGGAGATGAGTGGTAGCCCCTAAAGTCGAGCAAGACTGGCTGAAACTCTGTATGGTAGGCATAGTTAAAACTATTAACACCACTGTTGAGAGCCTGGTGAAGGATTTGTTGGAGGAACACATAACAATACCCCTTATCAAACCTTTGGGGTACCTGAAGTCTTGTTACAGTTCAGATCTAATGAGGAGAAAGCAAGTTTTATGCATGTAGAAAGAGCACGCAGAGAGAAATTCTTCGAGGTGGTGTATGAGTGGAGTATCCATGAAGCCAATCAAACTACGAAGGTATCGTTAGTTGCAGTTGGACTGCCCTTACACGCATGGTGTGAGGAAACTTTCCTCATGATTGGTGATATGTGGGGCACTGCTATGAGGTGGATCCCAGCATAGTGAGTAAAGAAGAGTTGGAGGTTGGTAGAATCGTGAACACCACCGAACATAGGGGTAGAATAAATTATCTGTGTGAATTGAAGGTGGAAAATGTTTTATACCCAATACAATGCTATGACGAATTTTTTCCATATAAGGAAAGCCTCCATTGTCACCTATTAAAGAATTCATCACCTATAGGTAAAATGAGGGAGGTGTCAGAGGAGTTAGTTAGCTCCAGCCACGTGGCTAAATCTAATTTGATGGCTGGAAATTGATCATACAAGAAAGCTTTCGCCTGTGAAGTTGCTATAGCCAGAGGGACTTACACAGAAAAGGAAACTACAAAAAATTATGGACAAGGAGACTGCGATTGAGGCACAATTGGTTTCGGAAGCAAATCCCCTGTACAGGCAAAGAAGGGATATGCGCAGAGCGTCACCCAAAGCTTAGTGTAAGGCTGGAGCAGATGAGACAAACCAGGCTGAGGAATACGTAGAGGATTCAGATGAGGAAGCTTTTGGCAGGGGTTACCACTTACGCCAATATAGCAAAACACATACTATAGAATTAAAAGCAATCTCATGTCTACCCAAATCCAAGGCTAAGCTAAAGGGTAGGTCATCCAAAGAAAAGAAGCCTTCAAAGGCCAAGGTAAGAAAGTCAAAAGGCAAAGAACATGATGTGGAAGAAAATACAGCTCAAATAGAAACTAATACCCAAGCATCCATAACTTCATCCAACACTAGACACAGAAATTATATTTTAAAGAAGGAGGCTAAGCTAGCTATTGAGGCCGGTAAACTATTAGGTATCAATTATGGGGGGGAATGTAGAATGAAGCCAATGAGAAGATTATGGAGATGAAAGAACGAGATAAAGACCAATCAGAGGAAATATAACCCCCTATAATGCCGGACACCATGAAGCTAATCACTTGGAATGTGAGAGGCTTAGGAAGGCCTGAAAGGAGGGGAATAATTAAAAGATTAAGGTACACGACTAAGACCCAATTCCTACTTATACAATAAACAAAATGGGAGGTGACCAACATGGGAAGAGTCAAATCAATGTGGGGTAACATGGACTGTAATTGGATATCCTCAAATTCCATTTGATCCTCTGGAGGAATCATCACAATTTGGGAGGAGGACACTTTCTAGGTACAATACCAGGTAGTCCACAAGAATTAGATTATCCTAAAGGGTACTATGGCTGGAGGTCTTGAGTGTGTTCTCGGTAATATCTATGCTCCAAATGATGTCTCAGAAAGAGGAACTGTGTGGGATGACCTCAAAGAACTAAAAGCCTCCCTAGACCTCCCATGGTGCATAGGAGGTGATTTTAATGAAATCCTCTACATTAGAGGGAGAACATGCTGCACTAGAACCCATAGATGTATGGAGGAGTTTAAACCGATGATACATGACCTCCACCTAATCAACAGTCCAATGATAGGCCGCAAATTTACCTGGACCAATTGCCAATCAAATCCTATCATGAGCTGGCTTGATAGGTTCCTTGTTGATGCAAACTGGTTGTTAACCTACAAAGTTCAGCAGTGGGGCATGCCTAACTCCGTATCCGATCATAGCCATGTGATGCTCTCAGATGACGTCATTGATTGGTGTCCCAGACCTTTCAAGTTCATAAATGCATGGTTGGAAGACAAATCCTTTAGAGATCTTATCAAAGTAAACTGGAACATTGTGCTTCCTGGGGAATGGGCAGGTTTCACACTGCACTCCAGACTTAAGAACATAAAGAGAGCTATAAAGAAGTAGAACATCAACACCTTTGGCAACACCAGCGATCAATTAAAATCATTAGAAGCCCAAATCAACCAGCTTGACATAACTGAGGAGTGTAGGCCTCTCACTACCTCAGAATCCTCTAGCAGGAGAGATATGAGATCAAAGCTTTGGGCACTACTCAGGAGGGTTGAATCCATTTTGAGACAGAAGGCCAGAATCAACTGGTTGAAATTAGGTGACAAAAACACTACGTACTTTCACATTACAGCCTCAAGAAGGGGAAGAAGAAACTACATTGGCCAAATCCAAGTTGGGGAGCAATTTATATTCACACCTGAGGACATTAAAAACGCAGTAGTTGGTCAGTTTTCTCTAATCTTCAAAGAATCAATACAAAGCAAGACCAAATGGGATAGCCAAGTTCTAAAAACTCTTTCAATTCAAGCAAAGGAGGAGCTGGAGGCCCAATTTACCGAAGAGGAAATTTTAAATGCAATCAAAAGTTATGGGAATAACAAGGCCCTCGGTCCAGATGGTTTTAGCTTCAAATCTCTAAAGAGATTCTGGCCAATTATTAGAAAGGAAGTAATCAACTTTATGAAGGAGTTCCATAATTCGGGTAAGATTCTAAAAGCTCTCAATACCACATTTATAGTTCTTGTTACCAAATGCGAAAGCCCATCATCATTCTCTGATTTTAGACCCATAAGCCTTGTCTCAGCTCCATACAAAATTTTGTCAAAATGTTTGGCAAATAGATTCAAACAAGCAATCCACTACGTTATTGATGAAAAACAACTAGCTTTCATGCAAGGTAGACAAATACTTGATGGCATCCTTATTCTAAATTAAATTATCAATGAGTGGAAGAGCAAGAAAACAAAAGGAGTGATCATTAAGTTGGACTTTGAAAGAGTGTATGATTCTATAAACTAGTCCTATCTTGAAACCATGATGACAAGTATGGGTTTTAGCCTAAAATGGTGTACTTGGATTAAGGGGTGCCTCGACTCAGCCTCAGCATGTATCCTGATTAATGGCTCATCGTTAAAATAGTTCATAATGTAGAGGGGCTTGAGGCAAGCGGATCCCATTTCCTCTTACATATTCAACATTGTTGCTAAAGGACTGAATTGCCTAATCACCAACGCTGCTCAACAGGAACTGGTGCCGGAGCAGTTTTTAGCAACCAAAGGGTCCATATAACCCATCTACAGCTCGCGAATGAAACTATTGTGTTATGCCAAGATAGCCCTGATATGGTGAGTAGAATTAAAAGAATTTTATTGAACTACGAGTTAATGTCAGGTCTAAAAGTTAACTACCACAAAAGTGCAGTTTTTGGGGTAGGTATACTTGAATCATATTTAGCCATGCATGCTTCAGCCCTTGGGTGCTCGATTAGCTCACTCCCAATCAAGTATCTAGGCCTACCAGTTGGGTTAAACCCCAAAGTATCTAAATATTGGGACCCCCTTGTCCAAAGGTTCAACAAAAAATAGAAACCATGGAAACGTAAATGGCTCTCCCTGGCAGGAAGGATCCAATTGGTAAAATTAGTCTTGTCAAGCCTGCCTATATACTACATATCTATATTCAAAATGCCAAAAAATGTGATGAAGTGTCTTACAAAAATTCAGAGTAGGTTCCTATGGGGGCCAATGCTGAGACTAAGAAATTACACCATATAAACTGGAAGAAAGTGGTGCTTCCTAAGGATTTGGATGGGATGGGGGTTCCGAACATGACCCTCGCCAACTCAAGCCTTCTCCTAAAATGGTGGTGGAGGTAGAGGGTTGAAAAGGAACATTTGTGGAGGAAGATCATTACTTTGAAGTATGGAGGAACTGGTTCAGACTGGTTACCAAATGAAGTCTTGGGTGGACAAATATCCCTTGTGTGGAAAGCCATCCTTAGTGCAGGCCTATCAGATAACATCGAAGCAAGAATCTTCTCAAAAAATTACAGGATCACATTTGGAAATGGAGCTCTTACTTTATTCTAGCACGACAAGTGGCTTGCCAACACCACCCTCAAAGACAAGTGTTCAAGGCTATAATCTTTGTGCAATCAGAAATATGCCTTAGTGAAAGATCTGTACAACTGTGATCAACCCCCTGCACATTGGAACATTACCTTTAGGAGAGTTCTTTTTGTTTGGGAAACCGTAGTCTTAGCCCAGTTGATGCATGGCTTGAGAGATGTGAAAGTGGACCCAACTAAGGTGGACCAACTAAGCTGGATGCCTAACAAATATAGTAGCTTCACTACAAAATCCCTGTCCAGGCTATCCAATTTATCCTTGGGAACCCCATTATCCCCACTAAATAAACTTTGGAACCCATATTATCCCCCTAAAACCCAAATTTTTGTTTGGCTAGCACACCAAGAAAGAGTGGCCACAAAAGGGCTTCTTACGCGATGAAGCCGCCTCAATCCTACTTCTTCAAACCTTTGTCAGTTCTGTAATAGCGAAAGTGAATCATGCTCACACCTATTATTGAAATGCCCACAAGGTATAGGTTGTATGGTGCCATATCATAGAATGGTGGGGTGATGAATGGGTCTGCCTTGAAAGTCTTCCCAAACTCCTAGCATGGTGGATACAGCCAACTAAGAAGGGCCTTGCTGTCAAAATTTGGAACATATTACCATACGCCATCATCTGGTCCATTTGGCTGCTAAGAAATGAGCTGATTTTCTAACAAAAGAAGTCCAATAGAGCTCCATCACTGACCTTATAAAGTCAAGGGCTGGGTTTTGGATTTTAGCCTCAATTAAAGGAACCCCTTTCTCACTCAATGACTTCATCTACAGGGTGCAAGATGTCAAGTCCCTTACCAGACTATAACCGGAACCTTAGTCGTATGGGTGGTGCATACTTTTGTGTGGTTTCAGGTATGGCTGAATAACTTTGTGGTGGAGTGCCATTCTAATTTACAGTTTGCTATTACGGTGGCTAGGTTCTGGTATTGCATAAAGCTGAGGAGATTAACATCAGGCATCCAGCCCCAGTCTAAGCTGGCCTAGCTATGATGGATGTTCATAGCAATCGTTGAGTGCCTTCCCCTATGGCCTGTGTAGGGGCGTGTGAGTGTGTTGTGCTTTTCTGATCTTGTTTGTGAGTTGTTTATACAGGTATCTATGGCATATGTTACATGTGCAACAGTACAGTAACGTGAAGATGCAAGGTACAGGGTATGCTGGCAAGGAGTGTTTCTACAGCTCTGTTTTTTGGATTTGCAATCAGTTTATTTGGGTAATTGTTGTCAAGTCTGAGATGTTGGGTATAGAGATGTTGGGTCATTATTGTCAAGTATATGAAAATGTTGGGTAATTGTTGTCAAGTTGTTAGGTAATTGGATTTCTACTATCTCTGTGTGGTTGGCTAATTGCCATGATTTTTAGTTCTGAGGTTTTTAGAGATACTTGTGTTGTTAAGGGGAGGCTAGTCTGCTGATATACTCTCAGAGTGAGGAATGGAATGGGGTCTGCTGTTGCCATGGTCTACTATTAGCAGTGTAACATCTTAACCCGGATAATTATAATTATCTTAAGAATTACCAATGATTGAAACTCAAGCTGAATCTTTATTTCGTAAAACATTCTTTTAAAATAAATAAACATCTTTTCTTCAAAAGTCTCTAAAACGGTTGAAAAATATTCTAACTCTTTTTAAAAAATTTCGGCAGAGTTTCTCCTATTTTTTGGACTAACCCGAAATGGGCTTTGACCTTTAAACAAGAAAAACAACAACCCAATAATAATATTGGCCTATCAAGGGCATCAACAACCAAAACCTAGGCCCATCCAAGGCATCTAAACTATACTAATCCAACAATGATAAAGCCGATCAACGTCGCAACAAAACTATTAGGCAACATATATCTCACATCTCAACAAATATAAAATGGGTGGCCAAATGGCACTTGCAGCCCAACAAAAGAAAACACAAGTTACTTACCCGACCTTATCTCACATGCAAGCAACCGAATGATAGATGGCCTTATGACCGTACAGTAATCCAACTACAGAAATTAAAATGTAAAATTTATACATTCATCCAAAGAGAAAGAACCAGTAAAATAACTAATATGATCGCTAAAAGCTTTTGCTTTCCCATCCTTGCATAAATCTCCATGAACTCCTTTGCTAAACCTGAAAAATGTTAGAAGGGCTGAGCCCCAGTAGTAGGATAATAGACAATATAAATCTACATCATGATATGCAATGTGGCAAGTGACAAGTACTGGTTTTAATAAAAGAAAGTATCATATTGCTCATTTCTTGAAAATACACATCACGTGCCCATTTTCGAAGAAGAAAAGATAACCGCATTGCACGTAAAAACGTTTTGTCATTTCGAGTCCATACCCACAATTCCATTCATCCAATTCAAGCACAACTTTACAACCCATTGGGTTGAGCGCTTCGTCGACCCGTTACAAGCACAATCTGAGCACGACTTCGCATACCCCAAATGGTCTGAGGGGCTCGATAGATCCAACATGATATGCACAACTTCGCAGACCCTGAATGGCCTGAGGGGCTCGGAGGACCCAACACGATATGCACCACTTCACAGACCCCGAATCGTTTGAGGGGCTCGACAGACCCAACACAATATGCACCACTTTATAGACCCCGAATGGTCTGAGGGGCTCAACAGACCCAACACGATATGCATGACTTCACAGACCTCGAATGGCCTGAGGGGCTCGGCGGACACAACATAATCTGCACGACTTCGTAGACCCGGATTGATCTGATGGGCTCGACAGACCCAACACGATATACACGACTTCGCAGACACCGAATGGTCTGAGGGGCTCGACAAAACCAACATGATATGCATGACTTCGTAGACCCCGATTGGTCTGAGGGGCTCGGTGCACCCAACATAATCTGCATGACTTTGCAGACCCCAAATGGTCTGAGGGGCTCGACATACCCAACATAATCTGCATGACTTTGCGAACCCTAATGGCTCAAAGGGCTCGGCGGACCCAAACCTAGCATGACAACTCAACCACAACACCACAACTGGTTCAACTCAATTTTACAAGCTAGGACCTGAAGGCTTGGTCGACCTTTATATTTCAAACACAATTTTACAATCCAATGAAATATGGATTGAGGGCTTGGCCTACCCGTTTCACTGAATCCACCCATAAGGATTCACCACATCAACAAAACAATTCAACTCTTTTACAGACCCAATGGTCTGAGGGCAAGGCTGATCCGTCAACAAAACAATGCAACTATCACAAAATCCAATCATCAAACACGAGGCTATTTTAAGGGAGCCTAAACATCTCCACAACAATCAACATTTAATCTCACCAAAGCAAGGCTAAGTCAAAGTTGGCTTAGTTATACTCACTATGTTAAACAACTCTACAAATTGCATTACACATAATACGGGGATCTATCATTTAAGATCACAACTGATAAGATACGTCATATGTTGATTTCACAAAATTGTTCCAATTGGGCAAAAAGTCCCAACTCTGTACACACAACCCAATCGAATTCTAGCTTATCTAAAACCAAAATCAAACACATAAATATCATACTATCTAGTTAGGATAGTCATAGCTAAGTCCAATCTTTTAGGATTCACTACATATTTCGCAATTAGACTCAAAACCTAACAAGGCTCACGTTCGGGCACTCGGCAACCAAAGCATAAACCAATACCAAAACATTGATAAAATTTTCAATCCATATCACGAAAGGGATTTGTAAGGTCTAGAATCCTACCTCACAACCGAGACGATACCAAAAATCCACGTCTAATCCAATGCCGTACCAAACTAGCCCCGAAAACGCGTCCAATCTGCCAAAAGTAATTTACCAACTTGCTCTTTGAATCACGAAGATATAATCCAGCTTTCCAAAAATTATCAAATTTTAACCGCAAGCTATATTTTATTCCATAATCATATAATTGGAATCAATTTCATGAAATTATCCTTGTAGTGCCGAAATTTCCAAATCAGCCCTAAAAATTCATCTGAAGCCCTAACTGCTCCAAAATTGAAATTGATTTCACAAAGATCATTCTAGCGAGCTTAAATAACCCTAGCAAGGTCCAATATCATGATTTAATAGCTAAAATCTAGATAAAAATCACAAAACTCAAAAACGGGTCTCGTCGGGTTCGGCAAGCCCTAGCTTGCGATCAATCGCGAAACTTCAATCGAATCTCAAACTAAATTACTGAAAATGTTCTCAAGATCTAGAAGATTACCTTAGATGAGTAAATCTGAAAAAAAAAAAAAAACAAGACGATCGGGCTATAGTTCAACCCACAAAACTAGCGGAATCGTCGCGGTCCTCTCCCCTGTTTCGGCTGCTGTTCGCCGCCTCACTCTCCTTCTCTCTCGCCGGCGATGGTGGCGTCGGATGTGCACCGGGGGTGCGCTGACCTCCCCTCCTCCACCTCTCTTTCTTCTACCTTTCTTCCTCGCCAGTTCTCTCCTCTCTCGCGTCTCTACTTCGCGTTGTGCGCGATTCACGACCGAGATTATTGTTTTATTATTTTTATTTTATTTTATTTTTTTGTTGAAGATTTTAGGCTTTGGATTATTATTATTATCTGTTTTTTGTAAAAATATTAATAATAATAATATGTGTATATTCTCAAAAGATTTTGATTTTTGCCCAAAATTTTCCAGCTATAAAAGAATTATTAAAAATTCCTTTATTTCTTTTAAATAAAACGACTCAAGCTGTTACAACCTCCCCTACATAGAAGATTTCATCCTCTAAATCATAGCATACCTCACGTAACAACTAAACCCGTATACTAGACATAGATCTTAACCACAATCAGTTGTGCTTTCTGCTCACAAGCACTCGGCCAAACAATGATCACAATCAAACACGGCCGAAACTCAAGCTCTCAAGTAACAAACGACCCGGCTAGCATATAATCCTCCATAATGGCCCACCAAAATCACCTTTATTAAAAGGTCTCATCACCCATGTAGTAATCTACAACTCGATCACATAACTTGTCAATACCCGATACATCACATTGTAACAATCATAAGCGCATAAGGATGACCATACTCGAGTCCTCAACCACCACATGCGCAATAGACATCTCACAACGAACCTAGACTCCTGTCCAACACAGGCACAACTAGATTTATAACTTCCATACACCAAAAAAGTTCCTTCCATCCTGATATTGAATTATGATTTCAATTACTCTTTCAATAACTCCATAAAGAACACCAAGGTTGATAACTCTTCATGTATACAATCTCGCGGTATAATGACCCAATCGCTGCCATCTTATCCCATCCACAATGAACCCTGAAGGAACCACTCAAGGGAAACTACAAGAAACTCGCCTCAACTGATCCTCAAGAGTTCATCAACCCATGCCACTCGAGGTTACGAACTAACAACCACCAACGGTCCTTAACTCCATACAAGACCATTAGTCCAGCCCAAGGTTATCTGTACTAACCTAATGCACATTATCTCAACCAAAAGGTGGAGCATCCAGTTTTCACTAAAGATCATGAGAAGTTACACCCGCTCAATCCTACCGGCTTCTACGCAGGACCATTAGAAGGGCATCACAACATACTAATATATAAATACTTTTATCTCAATATAGCCTAATCTGAACTAATAGTTGTTTCAGAAAGTTACCTTCTTACCAACATATCTCGACAACATAGTTCGCCAATTCAAGAATTTCATAGCCAATTCAAGAATCTCATAGCCAAGTCCGACCTTTATCATAATCTCATAGCCAATTCAAGAATTTCTCCACAAAACATTCAACAATGCCACCAATCAAGAACAAGTTAGAGTTGGCTTAGGGATCTATAACCATCACAATATCGTACACTCTCCCACGTGGAGTCTCATACCAAGTCAAGAACTCACCAAAAGTAGTGATGGCAAGCATCCTCAAGTTAGTTTAAACAGCTACAATTATCTCTGTTGGCCTAACAAGGCTTCAACAACCATTTTGATGATAACAAACCTACTTATCTAATTGTGCACATTGAGATTATTTTCTGGAAAAAAAGGAATAGCACAATTCATGATACAAAGGAAGCCATGACTTGGATTGAAGAAAGTACATCTTTAACGATGGACTTGAGAAGCATTGCTAAAGCATTGAGATGTGTCACAAATTGAAGATCCTATGAAGTTCTTTAACTTTGTTTTTTATTTTTCATTCTA
>JAULLG010470668.1:0-11231 GCA_035668355.1 Sarracenia leucophylla
CGTTCTCGGATCGGCGCCCACTCGCCGGAGACGGGACGTGCCGGGGATATACGTGAGAAGACCCCGAGGTGGTCTCATCGTCAGATTGGAACCATTGAAATCCCACGACGGGATTTCGTAAGGTATCGTGTTCTATAAACCGTGAATCTATGTGTCGCCTCTGTCTTTGATTTCATGAAGAACGGGTTCGTTTTTAATTAAAATTAATTTATTTTTAAAAACCCCAACGCTTCCGCTCGCCGGCTCCAACAGTGTGTGTGTGGTTGAGTAAATCCCTATGGCTTATATTTTGGGATAATCCCAAAAATGTTTTAAAGAACTAAAAATGTGGGGAAACATTTTGAAGAAATGAAATGAATAAAACAAGTTTTAAGAAACTTTTTTTTTTTACAACTTTAGTCATGTGAATGCAGTTTTAATAAATCATGGTGCTACATTCCCATTTTCGACTGGTGATGGTATTCACTTGCTCGACTCACATGTTTTGCATTTTTATTAACTTATTAGAGCAAATCTTATACGAGCATTTGCTCATGTTTTTATAATCCCACATTTTCAGGTTCTATGTCACTTGCTTGGCATAGCTGGGAAGAGATATTCCATCTTTCTGTTACATTTTAGTATAGTAGTTGGATCTGTTTAGTATATTACAGCTTTAGCTCTTTCAGATTTTGCTGTTGAGTTGTATGGCCATAAGGCGTCCTTTACTTTTATCGTTGAGATGTATACTTTGAGATTATTTTGATGGATGCCCTGGAGCGGCTTACTTTGTGGATGTGATTGTTTTTTCGTTTCACGGGTTATTATTTTTTAGCGTTAGTTTGGAAAATAGAGGAAACATTACTGAAATTTTCTAAAAATATAGAGTTTGAATATTTATAAGTTATAATCAGTTATATTATGTTAGTATTGATATATCGGGTTATAGTCATCACGATTTGATCTATTATGGAATGGTATCAGAGCTCTAGGTTTGAATACCTAGGTCCGTGGGAAGGGTTGATCACGAGAGTGGAGTATTTTGCGGTTAACGCCCGTGTTAGACATACGTGAGTTAGTGTGTCCGGATGATGATAGTCTAGTAGATTTTGACTCTATGTGTTATGTCATATATCTGAGCATGGAGGTTGGATTTTGGGATGACATGTCTTGCCTTGAGTGTCCAGCTAACTGATTTTCAGTTCAAATTAGGAAAGCATTTTGCCGACGATATTGCTAGTAAGAAATCCAAATGAGTTACTTGATTAGTGTGTCATTCGTTGGTACTCCTCGGTATGTGGTAGGTTTTGATGTGTTGTGTGGCAGTCATGTGTCTACATGATTCCATGTGCTTCTATGTGGAACATGGTGGAGTATGAGACTTCGTGTTGATGAAGTCTTCTTGTTTCAATATAGAGTTATGCTTCCTAGATGAGGACGAGATTGTGGTCATATAGAGGGCCATGGCTTTGTGCCAATCCCGGAAGGTGATGACACACATGTTCCACGAGAATAAGGGGGGAATGTAGAGCTTCTAAGGACTCTGTTTGATATAGTGTGTCAGTTGATGGAGGTCCTAGAGAGAGGATTTGGGGCCGTGGAGACCGGTGCTATATCTGCGATGAGAGAGTTTTGGTGTATTGATCTGCCTACATTTTCTAAGGATCCTAATCCTAGTGTGTCTACTGAGTGGTTGGACTTGGTGACAAGTATTCTAGACACGATGTAGGTCGTAAAGGGTGACAGGAGGGTGGCTTTGGCCACATTCCAGCTTTGGAGAGATGCACACGAGTGGTGAAAGTTTGCTAGTGCTACCATGGATGGTACTTTGGTAGTGTTCACGTGGGTGTTTTATGAGAAGTACTTTTGAGAGATGTTGTGGGACATCGACGGAGAGAAGTTCCTTTCCCTTGTACAAGGGAATATGTCAATACCATAGTATGAGGCGAAGCTTACCAGCTTATCAAACTTTGCACTAGGGATGGCGGGTACAAAGGAGTTACGTGCCAGGAGATTCTAGCAGGGGCTTAGGCCCAATATCCAAATGTGGATGATAGCATTGAGGATCTGTGACAACACAAGACTGGTAGAGGCAGCGATCGTGGTGGAGAATGGTCTTGCTGAGACTATTATAAGTAAGGGGATCCTGGCTCGACAGAGAGGAATGAGTGTACCTTCTAAGGGACATCCGAGTAGGAAGTAGATGCCACCAGGTTCAGGCCATTCCTTTAGGGGATCACATCAGTAGCACTCTACAGACCCTGCACATTCTACAGCTTCCATTGAACGATGGAACCGTGTTTGTTGTTTAGGCAAACAATCGGGTCACCGGGCGAATGACTACCCACGGAGGGGATCTATTTTTTTGCTGTAAATGTGGCCAGTCAGGACATTTTTGTTGGGATTATCCTCAGAGGGGGAGCATTCAAGACGTCGATGGGTCAAACTCGGTTCAGTTTAGATAGGGACATGGAGTGTGCAAGCATAGCGGGACGAGTCATGTGAACTGAGGACAAGTGCGAGGCTTCTTTGATTGAGCGTAGCTGATACTGTGTTATATCAGCCTTTTCAGTGTTATTTACGCTTTGATATGATCATGTGCATCAGGATGTGGGCATGTTTAGCATAAAGTGATGAGAGGTGCATTTATGGGTGATATTGCAGTGGTGTTACATTTGATCATTGGAGATCTTGAGTGTTTGTTTTAGTTTCGGACCTTGGTGTGAATTTCGAGGATGAAGTTTCCTAAAGTAGGGAGGTTATAACAAACCAACCCTTTTTAATTATTTATTATTTTCTTGAGACGATGACGTTCGGTGGGTTTTGGTGAACTTAGGGTCATGGAATCATGGACTGTTTCGATTTTTATAAAACATTAATGAAAAACTAGCATATATGAGACTTTTTTGAAAAACTAGTTAAAAGTTTTAAAGGAATTAAAATTTTAATATCGATTTGGGATCCTATAATCATGTCATTTCAGTTGGAACCTTCGGTTAATTATTCCGAAGTGTCATGCCAAGTTTGGTATCATTTGGATTGGGAACGGGCCTCCATTTTTAAAATTTTGAGCCGCGACGGATAGTAGGGATCCGCTCAAGCAGTGGGGTGACCATTCAAGCGGTTTATATATATTAGAATGCTTTTAAACTATTGGTTTGGCACCTTTTTGGAGATATTTTCATTTCCCATTTTTCTTTTTCTCTCCCTTGATGATCAGTGGTGATTTTGGAGGCTTAGAGCTAGATTTGGAAGGATCCTTGAGGCTTCTTTGGTATGTTTTTGTGAGATTGATATTTGAATTACGATTTGTCTCGCTTTTCTTTACATTTTCATCGATTCGATTTTTTCTTTCAGAGCCTAGATCTCGTTTGGAGGCTTTTGGAGCTTGTTTATTTTCTACCCTCTCCTAAGAGATAGGATCTACTCTAAACATGAATAAATTGTGTATTTATGGGTTAGATTTTGGATTAGATGTGGAAAAAATGAGTTTTTCAACGAAATATGAAAAATCTTGGGTTGAATCTCCAAATTGATGAAATTCATTATTATATATGAGTTCTTGGGATGGTATTAGAGGTATCTATCTTTTCAATTTTGGGAAAAAAACATGTTTTGGAAAATGATTGAATTCTAGAGCAAGAACGAGATTGGAATTCAGAAGCCTTAACGTTTTGTAATTTGGGAAATGTTAGTTTTCTCACTTACATGTCATGGATAGTATATGCATATCAAATTTATTTGATTAAAACTATGTTGTAACGAAAATCATTCTTTAATGGTTTGGGCCAATTTAGGGAAAGTTGTCCGATTTTTGAGAAAATTGGCTTTTCAATAAAGTTCAATGGAATGGACTTTCATTCGGTGAAATTGGTATAAATATCGACCTATGGTTCAAATTTAAGATAATATGGGAATCAAAATGTGTTACGGGAAAGTTGATGTGTTGTCGACTTTAGGGTTTTCTTGGTTTGATGCGTTGGATTACTAGAACTTTCTTGGATTCTATGTGTTTTGTAGGTTTGTGACCATGCCTTGTGTGATCTAATCATGAAACCTATGTGAAGGCTTGTTATGAAAAGTGTGCAACATATGTGAGATATATGTTTTGGAACCTTTAAACAGATGGTACGATAGACGGTTAGTTTCTAAGCTATTCTAATTCGTTTAGAGTATGCATATCTTGTTAGATTGGAGAATGGTTTGGTGTCGTACAAAAATGTGCTTTAATGATTAAGTGACCTAGTAAGGTAGCTTATCAACGTATAGACTATTAATTCGATATGTGATGGGTTGTATTGTGATCTCGAATCACTTTCTTATTATATAAACGTGTTTCTATATATACATAAGTGGATAGGTTGTGTAGTACTTGTTTGGATTTGACTGTATCCCTTATTAGGTTAATGCATCGGTGTACGTACTCTTGGTTGGGTGTTGGTGAGAGAGGATTGCGTCAGGTGGGTTGGAGATGGCCCAGTAAGAATCCTTAGGTGTGATCCTATTGTGATGTCATTTGGTGATTTGAAATCTTTAGTGGTAAGTCGTGTGTGTGCTATAGGTTTTAGGTTGGATGCCCTTGGTGAGATTAGGATTGTGGGTGGAGATTTGAGATGAGGTTACTTAAGGAATAGTTGGGAGTGTGGGAGTCCTTTGGATCGCGTAATAAATGTGTGGTTTAACCCCAACCTTTTTCTTAATAACACAATACTCATAGCTAAGGTTTGGAATGGTTTCATGAAAATGCTTAGGGATTTGTGTGATTATATTCAAATATGTACAGTGGAACCCAAACCAAGCACATTGATGATGATCCTACATTTAGAAACTTTTTACCAAAAATCTCCTACTTTATGGATCTTTCATCGTTTCAAATGTGGGTTTTAAGCTAGTTTGGGCGTCCATTTACATTCTAAAATGATGATTTTTTTGAATACTATAATCCTGTGAAAGGCTTCGAAATCCATAGAGCTAAATGTTTTGATAATCTAAGGATTTCCTTAAGACCAAACCTTAACCTTAGGCCGTGGGTGTGGTTTCCAGTTCTAGAAGGCTTTGTCATTCGGTAAGCGTATTACCCGAGAATAGGAAGCTTGTGATGAGTCATGAGTGCGTGAGGCTTATGTGTATATTGGTACCTGTCTGAACAAGTACCTTTGTGAGGGGTTGAAGTGACGTGTGGTTATCATGGGAACGTGTATTGGTGGTGTGAGGTTGCCTTATTGGCTAACTCTTGGGTGAGTATAACCTAGACCATTTTACAAATGTTTGGGTATGATGGCTGCTGGTTTGGTAGTGCGTATATAAGATGCGTTGTGAGTATATCGCTTGTTAACAATTCGGGATTGTTACCGATTAAGATGTAGGTTGCTTGTGTGGCTTAGTTATATGTGTGTAATCATACTTGTTGTCTTTAGTTTCTTGAGGTGTATGTGCTTATGTGGTAGTTGTATCTCATGACCTGAATTGTTGTATACATGGATAATTAGCTAATGTGTTTAGTTAATGTTAGACCATGTATAGCTTAGGTGGCATATGTGAGAGTTATTCGGGGAGTGTTGATCCCTACGGTTAAAGCCCGTGATGGTATAAGCTTATCTAAACTCTTTGAGAGTTATTCGGGGAGTG
Organism: Sarracenia leucophylla; assembly: GCA_035668355.1. NCBI lineage: Eukaryota > Viridiplantae > Streptophyta > Magnoliopsida > Ericales > Sarraceniaceae > Sarracenia > Sarracenia leucophylla. Next base: position 5,608 of record JAULLG010470668.1, read on the forward strand.
TTCATCCCTACGATTAAAGCTCGTGAAGGTATGAGCATATCCAAACCCCGTGTCAGTTATTTGCATATGTGGAGCCCTTGACTTCGGGTCATAAATAATGAGCATGTGGGCTTGCTATTCCCTCAGTTGCGGACCGTAATTATGAGCATTTGGGTATGTCGCGCCCTCGACCTCGAGCTGGAAATTTGAGCATGTGATTATCTGATGTGCCGAGCCTTGGGCTTCGGGCCACATAGTACGAGTTATACCATAGCTGAGTATTTAGTCAGTGGGAGCTGGTAGGACCAGTGAAGACCAGGTAGGTTTGTGTGGACTGGTTCTATGAGCATACCAGATTGTTTATGTGTGTGTGAACTGGTTTTGTGAGCATGTCGGGTTGTGTGTGTGTGTGTGTGTAAGTCGTTGCCTTATGTGGGCTGGGTGTGCGTGTGTAGGTGAGTAAATTCCTACGGGGTATATTTTAGGATAATTCCAAAAATGCATTAAATAACTAAGAATGTGGTAAAACATTTTGAAGGAATGAATTGAAAAAAAATAAGTTTTAAGAAACGTTTTTTAAAAACTTGAGTCATGTGAATGCAGTTTTAATAAATCATGGAACTAGGTTCCCGTTTTCAACCAGTGTAGTGATATTCGCGTGCTTGGCTCACATGTTTCACATTTTTTTCACTTGTTAGAGTACATCCTATATGAGCATTCGGTCATGTTGTTGTAATCTAACTTTTTCATGTTTCTTATCGCTGGCTTGGCATAGTTGGGAAGAAATGTTCGATCTTTCCGTTACCTTTTAGTACGATAGTTGGACCTATTTAGTATGTTACTGTGTTATCTCTTTTAGATTTTGTCGTTGAATTGTATGGCCATGAGGCCTCCTTTACTTTTATCTTTGAGATATTTTCTTAGAGATTATTTTGATGGATGCCGTGGAGCGGCTTACTTTGTGGATGTAATTATATTTTTCGTTCACATGTTATTATTTTTTGGCGTTAGTTCAAAAAAAGAGGAAACTCTGCTGAAATTTTCTAAAATACATGGTTGGAATATTTATGAGTTTGGACTAGCATAATCGGTTATATTGTGTTAGTATTGATAAATAGGGTTTTATTCGTCACGAGTTGATCTGTTACATATTGTGTAAAACATGCCTAAATACTAGGGTATTCAAATTGTGCAAACCATGGATTTTGGAGAAAATGATGAATGTGGTTTAAACTTTGCAATTGGCAATGGTTATGTGTAATTAGACCTTAATGTGGTACAAATGGACATATATAGTGACATGTCATTTGTTGGGTTTAGATACCTTGGAGGAATTATGGGCCAACCTATCTTTTTCCCTTATTATGTCGAAAATGAAATTGATGATATACTTGTTGTAGTATATCATGTGAATTGATTATATCCTTATTGTAGTAAATCATGTAAAGTGATGATATATGCATTGTAGTATGTCATGTGAATTAATGATACCCTGGTTATGATATATGTGTTGCAGTATATTTTATAAGCTGTGGAGAATTGTGGAGGTTATATGTGGTGTGTGTGGCTGACGAGACGAATCCTTTATGGATTACACTCGAGTGAGAAAGGTCAGCCTAACCTTCGGTTCATGACGGTAAAAGTGAGTGGGCCCTTGTAACCAATCGGGTCAACCTAACCCTCGGACCCTTCTAGCCATGAAGGAGAGCGTATGTTTGATAGGATCAGCCTAACCCTCAAATCCTTGTGGCCATAATGGAAAGTGTATGTTTGATAGGGTCAACTTAACCCTTGAACCGTTGTGGCCATAAAGGAGAGCATATGTTTGACAGGGTCATCCTAACCATCGGTGTAATATCATGGAGCATTCGATTTCAAAAGATTTTAATTAAATCCTTAAAACATTTTCTTAAACCGATTAAAAGTTTAAAACTATTTAAATTTATACGATAATTCAAGGTCCCATGATATTGCCATTAATTTTAAAACCTCGGGAATATTATTCTGGGGAATAGGGTTCGGTTCGGGTACTTGTGGACCAAAAACAGATCTCGATTCTACAACTTTCGAATTGGGCCTCATAGTGGGGGTCGCTCAAGCGGACTCCTGGTCGCTTGAGCGACTGAAGCAGAATCAGAAACTTAATTCGAACCCGAGGCTATCTTTTTCTCATTTTAACTTATCCTCTCTCACTCAACAAGAGTAGGGCTCCAAAGGAAGTGGTGTTTGGCTATCTTGTGCTCATCTTGGAGGAGCATTAAAGCCCCGTTTGGTAAATTTAAACACCTTAAACCTCTAAAATCTCTCTCCTCTTCTTCTCTTTTGGATTCTTACAACCCTTTTTCCTTGATTTTAGGATTAGGGTTTGTTTGGAGCGTGATTTGGGGGCTTTTCTTGGAACTTGGGGCTCCTTTGAGGTAGGATTTCACTAATCCTTGAATTTTGTTTGATATATGTTGTAGTTTTCAAAAATGGTGATAAATACATGTTTTGTGAAAATATACACAATATTGAAAACTCTAGCCATGAAATTATAAAAATAGATTATTATTTGTGGATGTTATGATATGTTGAGCTTCCTATCTCATTGATTTGGGATTTAATTAAGTCTGAACAAAAACTAGATGTGGAAGTTAGGGTTGGTTTCAGGAACAACATGGCATTTGGAAATGGAACATGGAATTGGTTTACTCAAATGAAATTCGACCTATGTAAATGATATTAAGTTACATTTAAGTCCATGCATGACTAAACTAACTTATAATGGTTGATGAAATTAATTGTGATGATTTGGATGCATGGGATTGATTTATGTTTGTCCTTGATTTGATGACCTTGAAGGTATCACTCTCATGATATACTTTTGTGAATTAGTTTAGCATAATTGTTAATATCCAACTTGCAATTAATTTCCAAGTCTGTTATGAAGTGTTTAGATCGGGTCAGCCTAACCTTCGGTTTCAGACCATAAAGATGTGCTCATATTTGGATAGGGTTAGTATAACCCTCGGCTTTGGGTCGAAAAGGAGTACTCATGTTTGGATCGGGTCAGTCAAACCATTGGCTTCAGGCCAAAAAGGAGTGCTCATGCTTAACAGGTCAACCTAACCCTCGGCATATGGCAAAAAATCAGTGTTAGATATTAGAAGCTTCTTTGGTCTTACGGGATACTACTGTCGATTTGTCAATGATTTCTCTAAGCTTATGGCACTTATGACTTGCCTCACATGTAAAGGGGTTAGATACGCTTGGAATCACTATTGCGAGACATCTTTTTAGAAGCTTAAAAGAAGATTGACCACGGCACCCATCCTGATCATTCCAGATCATGATGCAATTTATTGTGATATAGTTTATTGTGATGTAGTTTATTATGATGCTTCCCATGAGGGTTTGGGATGTGTATTGATACAACTTGGGAGTCTGGTTGCTTACGGGTCGCGGCAGTTGAAAGTTCACAAGTAGAACTATCCCACCCATGACCTAGAGCTTGCGGCTATTGTTTTTGCCCTAAAGATATGGAGGCACTACCTTTATGGTGAGAGGTTTGAGGTGTATTCTGACCATAAAAGCTTAAAATATCTTTTATCCCAGAAAGACTTGAATCTAAGATAGTGAAGATAGACGGAGTTTCTCGGTGATTACGATTTGATCTCCAGTACCATCCCGGGAGAGCCAATGTAGTGGTAGACGCTCTTAGTAGAAAATCTTGCGCAGATTGATATACGAGAATGGGAGATGATGGGAGAGATATGTGAGTTCGGTTTACAGCTGGACGAGTCTGAGGACCGCACTATATTATTTGCTATACCTTCACAATCTTCCATTGTGATAAGAGTTATTGAGGCCTAACAGGAGGATGTCGAAAGCCTTATGTATTGAGATCAGTTGACTAGTGGTGAGGGCACTCCTGAATAGGACGTATTTGAGGATGGTAGTTTACGGTTTGCAAGAAAGATTTTTGCGCTGGAGGCTTACCGAGATGAGGTATTGAGACAATATCACTACTTACTCTTAGTGGTGCACCCTGGCTACACCAAGATCTATCATAATATTCATAGACAATTCTAGTGATGAGGAATGAAGAAGGATGTTACAACTTTTGTATCTCGATGCCTCACTTGTCAGCAAGTGAAGGTAGAACATTAGAAGCCGGTGGGTCTGCTTCAGTCCTTACTTGTTTCAGAATGGAAGTGGGAGCATGTTATTACAGATATCATGATAGGGTTGCCGAGGTCGCCTCGAGGGCATGACACCATTTAGGTTGTCATTGATAGATTGGCTAAATCAGCACATTTTTTGTCGATTCGTTTGGCATTCTCAATGGTAAGATTAGGTCATTTATATCTTAGTGAGATTTTTCGTCTTCACGATGTACCAGTTTCTATTGAATCCGATAGAGACCCGCGATTGGTGTCCCGCTTTTGGAGAGGATTGTAGGAGGCCACGGGAACCGATATACTATTTAGCACTGCATTCCAGCCACAGACTGATGGCCAATCCGAACGTACAATAAAAATTCTAGAAGATAAGTTACGGGCACGTGTATTAGATTTCGGAGGATCATATGAAGACTACCTACCATTAGTTCAATTCTCATTTAATAACAGTTACCAATCGAGCATCCAGATGGTGCCCTTCAAAGCATTATATGGTAGGCCTTGCAAATCACCTGTGTTTGTGGGACGATGTGGGAGAATCTAGTTTGACAGGGCCATAATTAGTTAGAGAAACAATAGAAAAGGTAGCAATTATTCGGCAACATTGAATCGCAGTGCAAAATTGTGAAAAAAAAAACTATACAGACAAGAGACGACGACCTTTAGAATTTGAAGTAGGAGATCATGTTTTTCTTCGAATCTCTCCATGCAAAGGAATAATATAATTTGGAAAAAGTGGTAACTTATCCCCACAGTTTATTGGACCTTTCCTCATCGAGCAATAGATTGAAGCAGTTGAGTATCGTCAAGCCCTACCACCACCAATATCGTCTATTCACGATGTTTTTCATGTATCCATGTTATGATAATACGAGCCGAACCCCTCACACAAACTTGACTGTACATATCTCGGAGTTGATGAGGATGCCACATATGAGGAGAAACTTGTCTGGATACTTGATACCTGGGTGCAAGTCTTGTGAGGCAAAACTATATCCTACATTAAAGTCTTATGGCAGCATCACGGAGAGGATGAAGCGACTTGGGAGAGAGAGCCTTTTGTTTGGATGGTATACTTAAAAGCCATACTTCTACGTATTATCTGGGAAAGATCGGGTCAAAGGTTATGACAAATATACAAGTGGGCTCACAACCGCAATGGACCCGGACTGTCCATTGGGATAGTTGTAGCACATCGTTATATTAGTTGATCTTGGCTAGGTCTAAAGGATCGAATCCTGGGCTTGGGATTTGAGTTCCGAGCTCGATGTGTTAGTACACTTGGAGTGTATTAAGCAAGATCGATAGCATGATCAATTCTATACTGACTATATGAATTGATCTACATAATATATTATCAGGGATTGCACGGTCTCTTAATCTCGATGTGATTGATCGAATCATGTTCGGATGATGATCAGTACTTCGAGCCACCAATGGCTGAGATTTCTATGACGAGATCAATATGACCGATGGGTTGGGTAC
>JAULLG010471761.1:0-11222 GCA_035668355.1 Sarracenia leucophylla
CATTTAATTTTTATTGAAAGTAGATGTTGGGGAGTTATGGTAAGTATAGAAATTAGTAGAGAATTAAATTAAATGTGAACCAATTATATAATTATTTTTTTATTCAAAAATTTGAGAAAAAAGTATGAGGGTTTTGGAGCTCATAGAAGCAATTACGTTTTACAATAATATATAGTATAGATAACTCTACTGTGATGGAAACGTATTGAGTCTATTGCCTTTTAATCTTCTGGACCCTTTCGATTTAATTGGAAAACTTTAAGTTTTAGTATCTCAATGAGATTAGTAATTTTTTTTTTTCAAAAACCCTCTATTTCATTTTCTTCAAATTAAGTGGGCAGTAGCTACTTGCATAATGCTTACATCGATTGAGGATTTGTTTCTGACGCGATTCAGTGCTTTCGCTTGGTCCGAAAGCATCAAATTCCCATCCCCTTTCAATCCTGTGCGCGTCTTCCTAACCTTTTCATAAAGTTGAATTTTTATTCAAAAAAAATTTCTGAATTGTGGGTTTCCTCCAAATGTGTTCAGTTTAAATATCCTGATGCATAGTTTTTGTAAAGATGGTAAAATTAAAGAAGCTCAATAAAATTTTGATGAAATTGGAATATGAGGTTTGAAGTTAAAAGATGTTAGCTTCAATATTTGATAGATGGGTATTGTAAATTGGGTAATTTGGAGGAAGGGTTTAGTCTGGAGAGGGTGATGGAGGAGAGTAATGTTTTCTTGATATCCTTACTTACAGTGTTTTGATTAATGGGATGTGCAAGAATAATGGGTTAGATGACGTAACCCAATTGTTTGACGAAAAAGAAGAAAACGGGAGGGCGGCCGAAGAGTCACCAAAATCACCATTGCTCATGGGCAGTTATCTCTCCAACCAAGGGTTTACGATTCTCTCCAATTGAGGTAGGAATTTGAACTATTCTCTCTCATTTTTCTTTATATGTGATGAAAATTTTACTTGAATGCTAGGTCTATTGATGTCTTGGATTAGTTTGAATCGAAACGTAAGTTGAATTGAAATTTAATTCGTTGGTATGCTAGAGACTTCAGGTAAAATTGTTCACTCTTATGATGAAATAGTTTGATTTTTGGTTGATGAATTAGAGTGGAAATCGATTGTTGTGCTAGGTCTATCTGATGAACTAAGTGGGATGGAAATTGATCCGACTAATTTAATGTACTAGGTTAGAAATCTGAGTTAATATTGTCTTCATGAGTTATATATTATTTTGAACAATACTATCACATATAAATGCCAATTATGAGATTGATATGAGGATTGCAAACTGAAGTTCATAAATTCGGGAACCCGGATAAAATTAGATAAGTTTGGAATTTCGAACAAGACAACCAAATTATTGTAAACTTATAATTTGAATTGAGTGCAATCGATGAATGTTTTGGGTTTAAGAGTGGAAATTCTAATTGAATAGCTTTGAACGAAAAATTGAATATATTATTGACACAAATTATGACTTGAGATTCTATTAGATTTTAAACCAACATTGAATACCCTTTAATAAATTGGGATATAAATTATATGAATGGGGAACACGCTGAAAATTTATTGAGTCCCAGAAAAAGTAAGTAATGCTCGAATAATTTGAGTTCGATAAGAGAAAGGAGCGTAATGCGAAATATAAAACATACGTTGGATTTTGGGAATTTATAAATAAAAGAGCGAACATTGAATCTGTGATATATGTGGTCAAGGAAATATTTTTGAATTTAGACTAATTATTCTATCTCGTGTAGAAATTTGACACTAGCTTGGAAACTAAAATGCATAAACCTTGAAATATGGAGGTTTAAAACTCACTATAGAACGAGATTATTTATTGGAAAATTTTATGATGTAAAAAAACTGTGCATTTTGAATTTGACATTTGATTGTTGGATTTGGACTTTTTCTAGTTTATTACTGTGCTATAACGAAGATTGTTAAGGAAGCAATTGTGATAAAGTGAAGGATTACATGTGTGTATTGTGAATGCTTATATGAAATGTGGACAAACGTGATTACTGGTAATATGTTGAAATGAAATCTTGCACTTGGGAATGTGATAATAAACATGAATATTGAATTAAGAAAAGAGACGGCACAGAGTCAAAATTTAACAAATGAAAATATGAACTCATGTTGATCCATAATTAATGATATGAATATATAAATCATGAACATTTTAATAAATAACATAAATCAATGGCATGGAGCCATAAAATAGAAATGAAAACATGATGATAAATGTACACAAGATACATGAACCCAGACGACTGGGAGCCAATATCGAAAATGGAATCCATAATTTGGGACACGTAAGTGTCCTTCGGTTAGAGTCCGTAAATGAAGATAATTGACCGCATTAAGCCGATTTGATTGTGGGTATGGAGCCATTGTTGAGATCTCATTACATTGGGGCACGCGCGCGGTGTCCTTTGGTGAAAGTCCGCAAAGAAAGATTAATAATGAAATTGGATAAGAAAAATAAAAATATGATGATGAAATGAATAAGATATGAAACCTGATAGTACGGAGTCAATATCAATAATATGGGAAAGATTTAATGAGACTAAAATACTAAGAACAGAACGGATTTTTAGTAACTAAGAGTGAAGAAAATGATGAACAATTATAAGAATTTGTACCAACTTGTGTTTAAAGAAATGAAAGATTGATGAACCATGACGAATATGTTCATACATGTATAAATGCAAGTTTCTGTTTTAAAGTTAGACTATGCAAATGATGTTTTAATGGTAAATTTTACATCAACTCTTTAAAGTTTGATTGGCTTTGTAATTATGTGTTTCTTGCATTTCCATAGTCACATCATATATTTATGATCATGAGTTAGTTTAGTCTATCACCTACTCCGTGCTCAACCCGTTCGTTTAACATTTTTCAGATATTAAAAAGTAAGTCGGGGAGTTGAAGTTTTTCATATGCAAGGCCGAAATGACTTATTAATGTTTTGTAACTGGTTGTCCCTGCATTAGCACTCATGTACGGTATGCATGTGAGAGGCGGAGAAATAAGGTACGGTGGTATAATTGGGTTGATGAGAACAAACTTTTAATTTGAGAAAAAAATTAGTCTAGTTTGATTTTAAATATAAAGTTTTTCTTATTAAATAGAATGCGTTAATTTTGAATTTATTAATTGTATTTCGTTAATATTATTTAAATAAAATTTAAATAGTTGAAAAAAAAAATCGGGGTGTGACACACACACCAATATGCATTCATATGATATCATGTATAGGGTAGTTTGTGTATATTATTGCCTTAGTGAATTCATGACTTACCATGTATTCTAGGCACTGGCGCGCGAAGAGGCACGAGCACCTTCCAGCGCCCAAGAGCGTTCGCCAAACGCTTGAGCGGCAAACATTAAATTGTGCCTATCTCAATAAGCCAAGAGTTGAGATATTGAGGTGCCCGAAGAGAGCCCATAGAGATCTTAAGTGCCCCTATTCAATGCCTTAATTCCTCTTTACCGAGAGTTGGGCTTTCCAGGAGCTAGTAGCGCGCCCGTAGAGCGATCAAGCTCAGCGTTGAAACCCTAACGATTCTCATCGGCGCGGGCAGAGAAAGCCTGTCATCTTTAACTGCACTCGAAGAGCGTTCGAACATGTTATAGCGCTTGCGGCACGCTCGAAGAGCGATAGAGCGCCAATGTGTTTTTTCTATATAAACACTTCATATCGTCGTTAGGTCTTCTGAGAATCATCTCCCAACCTCTTGGCTATTCCTAGAGAAGCTGCTGCCTTTCCCTTGGCTTCCTCAAGCCTCCTGGTGTTGGATCCCGCCATCAATACCTTATGATCCTTCACATACCCAAGGTAATACATCTTCCTCTCTCTCTTAAGGATGTATGTATATTTATCCATACTTTGTATAGATTTCTTTAGCTTCCATGTGATGTATCTAGCATAGCTATTGCATGTCTTTACTTTTATTAAGTCTTACAATCATAACATGTTGTTTCAGGTTTCCTTTATAGCAACCGTAGGTCTTGAGACTTGTGTTAGTTTCATCATCCTAGCTTCGTTTGTGTTGTCATGTAGGTGCTTGAGATCGTGTGACTTGTGACAGTCTCACACTCTTCCCTCTCTTCTAAGTAGTTCTAGAGAAACCTTCGATGTTGCCACCCTCCTATGTGCCATAGTTCATACCTTTCTTAGGATTGGTAACTAGGCCACATTTGGAATTATGACCATAGATGTCCTTGTGCTCATGGTCATTAGGGGTCCATCTTTGGTCATCGTATTTCTGTCATCATTCCCACCACCTTCCACTTGCACTGTGCTTGAACACACACCTGGCCGAGGTATCTCGAAGCCCTTATTGATAGGGAGATCGGGATTAGTTCCCATGGACCGTATGCTACACACGAGCTCCGTTTTGATTGAGTATATTGATACTCATAGAACTTTGGATGGGGAGTTATGCAACTTTAGAGTCAATAAGGGGATCGGGATTGAGCTCTCAAGTTAGAGGATAGGTTTTTCGTCGGGTGTTATAGGTGTTTCCTAGTCTGTCTATCTTGTAAACCTTTAAGCTTATAGTGCATAGTTTCCACTGTGTGCTGGTGCTGTGGTTTTCATCCAGGGGAGCTTCCCTATGGTTTCCACGTATATCGTGTGTTCCTAATGGTTGTTGGATGTTTACAGCTTTTTAGTGATTTAGGTCGATGTTATAATTATTAACCTTAGCTTGTTATCATGTTAGGTTAGATAATTAATAAATAAAATTGAAATTTTTTTATTTATCGGCTGCTAACCTATTCCCCCAATAGGTTAGTTTATCAGTTCGTAGTAGTACTTTCAATTAGTATCAGAGCAAGGTTCTTGCTCTTTTGACTAACGTCCTGAGTAGATCCTTCGCCTATTGCGAACCTATCATCTGTACCAGACGATTCTGTGGCTACACGCCATTTTGAGTGTGTTGGTTGCTAATTGACCAACCCTCATCCTTTCTAGTTGGATGGACCACTCTATCCTTCTAGAATTGTGGTTTAATTCCCTTGAATCACTTTCTCATGCACGTTCTCTACACCAGCAACTTTCCCTGGCAAGTTTCATCTTGCACAGTGAGCTGGTCTGTGCATTTGTAGGAACCGTAGGGACCCTTTGTGTCGGCCCTCGCACGTTATCAATGCATTAGCAATTTTCCCTGCCAAGTCTTTTCTTGTGCAATATGTTGTCCCATTCATTGTACATCCCTTAAGCATTCCTTATGTGTTGTCTTTGTGCCGTGTGGTTCTTTGTAGCCTTATCCTTATGCCTATGTCATAGGATCAGGTGTTCCTTCCTTCCCCCAGTATTATTTCTTATAGAGAGGTTGTGAGAGAGAGATTGTGTATAGTTTGTATATTTATTTTGTTTCTCCTTCTTTTGCATGCATGTTTTCCTGACATGTCTATTATATGCATGCATGTGATACGAGATAACTTCCACTTTTGGCAAGCATAATTTTTTGATGAATTATCATGAGATATGGAATTTCCTCTTTCCTATAAATTATTCTTGTGCTTACACTGCGAGTTGATAGTGGTGTCATCTCTCCTATTTTGCACACACTCTATGAGAGCTTGATACTTGTGAGTTACAAGTTAGGTATTATATCTAGTATTTTGGTTATGACCATATGTCTTGATCTAGATTGACCCATGTTTGTGGTTTACCTTAAGATGCTTTCCCTTGTCTACATCCGCACCTGAACGACCGCCGGTTGTAGATGTAAGTCATTACTCTGTGTGAGTAACCGCTTATGTTCGGTGTAAGTTGTCATTCGTGTGTCTCCCTGATAACAAGAATTTGTTATATGTACCCTCCATTTGTGTTATCACAATTGCCACACTATTTTAAAAGTGTGTTTAGCCTTATATCCAGCTTTGGGTTTTATATGGGAAAAATGTCACGTGTGTGCCTTTTGAGTTACAAGACTAAGATTCGTGCGCATATCTAGAGGTCCAAATATTTTGGATTTGCCTTCTTGTCTCAAGTGCATTGATCATCTCCTTTTGATAGGATTTGATTTTGACTTATGTCTTGTCAAGTGTCTCTCTCCCATGCATAGAGTTCACGATTAACCATTAATAGAGAGATAACATGAATTATGTATACTTAAGTTAATCCTAGCATTTTTATATAGTTATACATGAGTTATCATTTTTTCATGCGGATTTCTCAAGTTTCTTGTGCTTACATGAGCTTTTAGTTATACTCCTCTCACATCCATGCTTATAATATGTAATTCTATTATATATTTTGCATATTTGCTTTTGCATGCATTTTCTGAGTGAGTTTGGGTTAAAGGGGAGAGTATTCATGACAGAATACTTGTATGAGTATTAACTCATTTTTTTGGGTGGGTTAAGACAAGAGGAGTGTCTGCCAAGTGTATATCTTCAAACTTTAAGCAAAACTGTTAGCTTAAAATGTAATCGTATACCCTTCTTAAGAGATGGCGCTCAAAAGAGTTTAAAAGAATGCTGCAGCCCTAAGCACTCGAATGCATGTACCCTCGGATTCTTAAATCGAAGTGTTCCCCTCTTTTCGTCTTCTCTACCCTCTCGCTCCCCTTGTCCGGCGTGGCCAATCTCTCTATCCATGTCTTTATCCCTTGTCCACAATTTTCAGCACTCTCTCTATATCGGGAGTATTCGGATTTGTCCATCCTCATTCTATAGGTGGAGTTACAACCAATATGTCTTCAGATAAGAGTTTCATTCCCCTCTCTCCACCACGTCTCTCTCTCTCTCTCTCTCTCTCTCTTCTCCCATGGCTCCGATCCCATGCCGACCACCCATTACCTTCGGGTCGACGATTGAGTCAACACCTCCTCATCTGGTGCTCGTCTCCCTCCTCTTGAGCCTAGCAATTGTCAGTATCGTCGTCTTTCTCACCAGAGGACAGGGAAGTTCTCGTAAGGGGTAGGGGTTTTGTTACAAGTGAAAAAATACATCTGAGGTAAAGGATGCAGACCAGCTTCCCACAGAGGTAGTTCGTGAATCCTACACGACACTTGAACACTGCGGTATCCTCATGGAAAGGAACATCCATTTCAACGGTTTCACCCAAATTGGACTCACTTCCTAGTTCAAACTGTTAGGATAGTATACTTAAAAGCCATACTTTTATATATTTTATATCCTTGATGCCTGGTATATTAATGAGAAATATTTGAGACGTTGTTGCGTTTATGGTTAAAAAATGGGAACAGTCAGATTCCTAAGCTTGACCGGATTGAACATTGATTCATGGCTTTTAATGAATTTCACCCTTTTTAACCGAATCTATGATTCAACGTTAATCTGAAAACCTTTTGAAAGGGTTGTGGTTGCGTGTATAGTTGACACCCATTGTAATTATATTTGCACACTTTCATACTATTTCAGAGGGTGATGACCAATGTCCGAGGGTGATGACCGACGTCCGAGTGTGATGGCCAACGTTCGGAGTAGATCTCTTAAGATATAAGTGGTTTTCATAGAAATTATGATAATGCGATTGACTGTTGGGTTTTAGACTTAAACTGTATCCTTATCTATTTTAGATCATCTGTGTTTGCATATCGCATGTCATCCTCAAAAACCATATTTAGTTCTTGCATAGTTTGTTTCCTACGAGCCTATGGCTCATGTTGTCTCTGATAACAAATAGGTGATCTCGGGAAGGAGATAGTGGACTAAGACGGGAGCTTGGATGGAGCTTGTATTTTCTTTTTTGATTATGTATGGTTTATATACATTTTGGAGAGTTGTATAAGTTTATGGATCATGTGGTTTATGTATTAAGTTGAACTTATTTCCTTAATACTTTGCATGTTTAAACTTATAGTTTTTGGGCAGTGAGGCCTCGGTTATTTATTGTTTTAGTCTTGGTTACCTCATATGATGTATGTTGTGAGGCTGATGTGCCGGGTGGGTGTATTGGGTTCCGTTTGGCAAGCTTTCTTTTTGGTTGAAAAAGCATGCTAGATTAGTTTTAACGGTTTCTCGAAAAATAACGGTTTTCTAGCTTTTAATAAGAGTTTTCATGTGGAAAGAGTTTCTTTTGTTATACCCACCTTTGTAAACCTTGTTTTTGTCGATTTAAGGTATTTTGAGGTAAAAAGGAGAAAATAAAATTTTGGGACTAAAACTCACCCTTCGGCTAAAAACCTCTAGCCTCTCACTGCTCGAGCGCTTGAGGGTGCGCTCGAGCGGTCCCCTGCTTTCCGTATACCCAAAAATTGTTTGATTTTTGCCAAGCTTTGGGGGTTTGATTGCAAGGATTTGAGGCACTTTTTAAGTATATTATTTATGCTATTTTCAGTATAAAATGGTTCGATTGGCCATGGTTTGGTTTAGTTTTATTGCATTAAAACTTAACCTTTCTTAAGTTCCTAACCGGTAGGTTTTTGGTTTTGGCTTGGGCTAGGCTTTTGGCTTAAGTTCTTTGGTAGTTTCTAGTACGCCGGGTTTCGGGGCGTTACATGCAAACCCTTACCCTAAGAAGAAGAAGCCAATGGGGATGAGTACTGCATCTGCAACTGGAACTTCATTCGATTCACCTCAACCTAAAGTGGCTGCTCAAGAGATGATCTCTTTTAAAACTTTTGACTTTAAGCATCTTTATTCATCTTCTTTCCTTCACCAAAAGATTTGTCCTCGTCACTCTATCGACTTTAAATACTTTAACTCTATTGAAATAAAGTTCTGCAACTTCATTTCAACTCTAAAATGGGATAAGTTCCTTCAGTGAACTGAACCCCATTATCCAAACCTGGTTAAATTCTTCTACACACACCTTGTTATTTCTGATGCACCTTCTGTCACTATCACCACTTCGGTAAATGGTGTTAATATTGTTCTCACCCTACGAATCTTCAATGACATTCTTGAAATACCTTATGTGTGGGGTATACTCAAAGGTCCCCTATGTGTGAAGATTTTAATTTTTCAGATTCTATAAAAAAATTTGAGAATGAGAAAATTGACCCTTCCAAGCCATTGGAAGGAAATTCCCTCAAACCAGAAATGAGAATTTTATATCACATTGTGAACTACATTTTCCTGCTTCAAATGGGAAAATTTAGGGATGTCACTTATATACACATTTTTGTTATGTGGTGTATATTGAACAACAAAAACCTAAATTTGGGACACTTGCTTCTTTCTCACATGCTTCATGCCCACAACCATTCAAACACTTCCCTTTCACATAGGATGTTGTTGACAAATGTATTTTGTTACTTTGGCATTTACCTTTCCAATGAGAAAGTGGTACCTTTCTTAAAGCATGACCTATATGGACCTACCACACTCAACCACATGCATATACTAAAGTCTGAGGGTGTTTGGACCATACAACGAAAAGGTACCACTTCGGTAAGCATTCATTCCTCTGATCCTTCATCTGTTCCTTCAGCTACTCCTTCGGTTTCATCTTATGGTGGTGTTCCACCCCATACTCCTTCTGCTACTGCAACTTCTGATGCTTAAATTGATGCATCTGCACCTATCCATCTTGATTCCGTTGTCCAATATGTAGTTAATTCCATTTTTGGAACCACCTCTAGTGTTCCTCCTTCTGCTCAAGCTATTCCTTCAACCACCATATCTCCTTTACTTTGTTTTTATGGAGACACTCATCCTTTTGGTCGACATATTTTTGATCAACCTACCAGTACCTCTACTGCAAATCAATCCGACATAATGTCCATGCTTCAATCCATTGCATCTTTAGTCAAATCCATCGACGAAAGAATGTGTTGAGTTCTTTGATCTCAACTGTTCTATCACCAAGCTTATGCATCGTGTGGATAAAATGGAACAAACAACCGAAAGTATCAAAAAGGATGTAGAGTCCATAGTTAACCGTGGATGTGATTTGAGCACAACTTTGGAAAAAGAGTATCAAATACATTGTTGTTGTCAATCACTCAATCCTCGAAGAACTAGGTAAGGAACATGCCTACAACAAAAAAAGATAGAAGCGTTCTTGCTTGAGATGAAAGAGGAAGTGACTGTTTGGATAGTATACTTAAAAGCAATACTTTTATGTATTTTACATCTTTGATCCTTGGTATATTAATGAGAAACATTTGAGAGGTCATTCCATTTTTAGTTTCATATTTATTGTGTATGATGAACGAATACATAGTCCGTATATTATGTCCAGTGTTTGACTTATTGTATGAAGTGGGGTAGATCGGGTCAAAGGTTCAGACAGAATATGCAGGTAGGCTCACAATAGCAATGCACCCGAACAATCCATTGGTACGATTATAGCATATCGTTATATTAGCTGGTCTTGGCTGGGTCGAACGGATCGAATTGAGGTTTGGGAATTTGATGCTCAAGCTCGATGTGTTAGTACACTTGGAGTGTATTGAGGGGGATTAATGGGATGATCAATTTTATACTGACTATATGAATTGATCCACATCCTATATTATCATGTATTACACGAACTCTTAATCCTGATGTGATTGATCGAATCATGTTCAGATAATGCGTAGTGCTTTCAGTCACCATTGGCTGAGATTTCGATATTGAGATCAATATGACCGGTGGGTTAGGTACTGTCATTATTTGTTTGATGGTCAATAATCAGCTGACGAAAACCACGTTTGATTTAGGTTGAGGAGTTCCCCCTCGTGTGCTTTACTTATAGATTTGATTATGCCAAATCTCGCGCATGGATCTTTTAATCCGACATATCAAAAGGTTAAGCTATGTGGTTGCGAGGATAAGAGGATAATTAAACCATGTTGTCAGTAACCTAATTTGGTTATCAGGAATCCATATCTTAAACGTAGAGAGATTTTAGTGCAAGTGATAATTAGAAACTCGAGACATAATTTGAGTTAGGGCCGGGAGTTCAGTCAGGGCCTTTAGTGGAATAAGTCATGATTCGTGCGAGAAAGGATCTAACTCTGGGATTGAGTTAGGTGTATCCAGTTTTCTCGTATGGTTAGCCTGAGTCTTATACTTCCTCGTGATCCCTCACGTAACCCATTTATACGCACAGATTATTTATGTTTGGTTTCAGTTATTATTTAATTTAACTCGATTGTCGGATTTTTCACCGGGACAATCGTGGAATTAAATTAAATGGACATAGGCATTTTGGGACATACTTGGTGGCCAAGTATGGCCGGCCATGGTTGAGGAGAGAGAGAAGATCTCATTTTATGGACATGTGTATATTCTCCATGCATAATTT
>JAULLG010472866.1:0-11222 GCA_035668355.1 Sarracenia leucophylla
CCCCCCCCCCCCCCCCCCCCCCCCCCCCCCCCCCAACTCTCAAACAAGCTCTTACCTCTTAGGATCACATCCAACCATCACCACTCTCATGCTATACAAGGTAGGCAAAGCACCGCTCACAACGTGTAAACCACCACACCTATGCAAGCTATCCCGGGCACCCACTTAACACATAGGTATACCCACTTCCAGATACGCGCTCTAGTCTTACTCTCACGGGTAAGGCAACTAGTTATCTGAGAAACGACTAATCTACCTCAAAGGAGATCAACGTCTACATACATAAGCATGTTAACATGTATACACATAAGCGTATTAACACCTTACCACATAACGAGGAGGCTAGTTGGAGTGATATCTCAATCCGAACAACTCGTTTGGATTCCTAAATAGAATAAGCGTTCGTGAGACGCCTTACTAACTAGATTCCCAAAGTAGTTAACCAAATGCACACGACAAGTGATATCATCCTTGAATTCCTACCCATATACCAACATAAGCACATAAACATATAGCATACGCAAGTCATTTCTCATATAAAGACAAGAATACAAGCATACCCAAATCACGGATGCAACATGCAAGTCAACCCTCTCAGAATGACACACAACCCTTCACACGGCTCCTAGGTATTCGAACCTAGAGGTCTGATACCAAGTTGTAAAGCCCCAAAACCTGACGCACTAGAAACCAACCGATGAACCCAAGCCGAAAGCTTAAACGAAGCTGAAACCGAAACTAGCCAATTAAAACTTAAGAAAAATCTTTTAAGTTTTAATCCATTTTGAACCCAAACAAATCCTTAGCAATCGAGATCATTTTATATTAAAAGTAATATAAATACTATGTTTGAAAAGCGTCTAAAAAGCTCACAATCAAACTCCCTAAGTTTTGCAAAAATCAAACAATTTTCGGACTGCCCAGAAAATTGGACCTCGCTCGAGCGTGCGTCGAGCACCATACCATAAGTGGTTTTTTTACTGAAGGGGATCAGTTGAACACAAAAAATCTTATATAAGTTTTTCTTGAACACCCGAAAAACCTATAGAAATAGGCATCTCTACCTAGCAATAAACCCAACCAGACGGAGCCCAAAACACCCAACCCATACTTGTACATGCAACCAACGAAGATAACTACCAAAATTCCTTTCCAACAGGTAGTAAATGATAAATGGTCATAAGACCTTACAACAGATCTATAACCCAACAAGATATAAAATAATACATACATCCATAATAATAGAATGGAAATATTAAACATGTTAATCTAAGCATAAATCTCAATCTCACGCGGATGAGACAAATCGTGAACCCATCCAGTAGCAACCACCCATCCGCCGCTAAACCTGCACGTTGTTACTAAAATAATGTAAGCCAACTGGCTTGTAGGAAATATGATAATAACAAAAGCATGATATAATACGAGGATGATTATGGAGCAAAAAAATACACATTTTAAATCGTTAAAATTGTAAACTACATAATCCGGTTTTCTCAAAACCAACCCTTACCATTCCATAATGAATATCGGCTAAGTCCCATACCTTAACTTATAAACATCACGAGATCTGCTCAGGTATCAAGTTAAAATCGTTTAACTTAAAACCACTTTACAATTCTTAACACTAATAGTTAGAACAATAGGAAAAATAGGGAAACAGTATGATTCCAATGATTCCTAACAAGATTTACATAATAACCCTCCCGGCCTCGTCATAACTGGCTCATAGGGAAAAAACACATAAGGACTCTCCCGCCCTTGCCATAACCGGCCTGCGGAGAAAAACTACACAGAAGACTCCCGGCCTTCCCATAACCTGCCTATGGGGAAAAAGCTAAAGACCCAAACATGGGTTAAATCAAAAGTTAAATTTGAAAGAAAAGAGCTTGGTTTTAAAACAAAATTTGTTTTGATTCAACACCCCTCCGATCGCCCGGGATCCACCCGAAAAGTACCACCTTAGAACCCTATGGCCCAACCCTCTCCAAGAGTATTTCCCACAATAATAGTACTACAACAGGTAAAATAATGTGGAACCATAACCAGTAGTAATACAACCAAACTGCAATATCAACCATGGTACATCATATAAACAAGTGTATATGGAAACCAAAAGTGATATAACAGGCATAAACATAAACATAACCATAACCATAATGTTAAGGAAACTATCAATGACACCGCGTATCCAATGATATTACGATAATGTCTATCAATGATATACAAGAAACACATGTACATCTAAACCATCACCAATATACAAAACAAATACATATCTGATCAGCAAACGCATGTACTACGATAACAAGAATAGAGGCCTAGTCTGAACTATCCTGTATTCGATCAAGAAACAACCATTATAACTGCTAAAGTAACGTGGACTAGGAGAACTGGTCCAAAACCACAAGTCTGAAAGGATGTCTAAGTTGCGTACTCCCACCAAGATATCAATTCAATTACGTATACATACCGTACGCTCAACGACAGTCTCCATCATCCAAGCAAATAAGCACAACAACGGAACTTCCATTTAAGCTTATATATATAAGACTTCAAGAAATCTTAAGGAAACACATAAGACCACAAATTTTAAATCGTAAGGCTCTCCCCTCATCGGCTTCACCAACGTTTAACTTCTTTTTAGAAAAAACCACACAAGGGTCCAAGTTTCCCAAAAACCTCATTTTTACCAAATGGAACCCTAACCCGTTTGTACATGATTGTTACTACGGCCGTCCATTTTATAAATCGAAAACACCGGCAAGTGACAATCTCGGTACCTATCAAGGGAAATTTGCCACTTTTCAAAATTTGAAATTTTAAGCACAATAAAACCAATTATATGCAAATCTCATGTTGTACACATTTTAAGCTAGGAAATTCCAAATCAAAATCCGAAAAGATATAACCGCTCCTAATACCATAAGGATGCATAATAACTAACTACTTTTTGAAAGTCCCTTGTTTGGATAGTCCAAAAATGATAAAAATATCGAAAAGCTTACTTTTCGCTAGTATACAACCCATACTTAACCAATATTTCAAAATTAGCATAGATCCTACCTCACAACCGTAGTGGAACCCAGAAATTGAGCCTCCAGCTGTTCCTAGCACCATATGAACACCAAATCAAAAATTGGTTCGGTAGAAACGTAAACAAACGCGTATATACCGAGGATCCATCAGCAAAAATCAAGAAAATTTACCAAACGAGCCTCAATCGAGCATCTAAGATCCAAAAATTCAAAGCTCCAAATCGCCTCCTGCTCTGTCCAGAATGTTTAGAGGAGAGAAAAGAGATATTTTGCCCAAAAATCATGCCAAATAGTATCTTATAACAGGTCTGGCCGACATACCCCGCTCGAGCGCGATTAGCCTCGCTTGAGCGCGCTCTGCTGTTCAACATAGCTAGAAAATTTAAAAACAGGGACCCATCCTTGGTCCAAACGCCACCGAACTTGGTCTAGTACTCGGAAATTTTTTTTCAGACATTCTAAAACAAATGGCGTAATCGTTGGACCTCGATTCGCCGATAGATTTTAATTATTTCAAAACTTTTTAATCGATTCCCGAAAAGGTTCACTTATGCTAGTTTCGAATTAGAACTTAAAAACTGAAATGGTTTATGATTACACGGTTCAAGGCTTACCAAAATTTGTCGAAAAACCTCATACCTCAATGAATCGACCCAAGAGGGTCAGGTCCCTACATGTTCTGTTGTAGAATTTTTTGGCTATCTATAGTCCTGTTGGGAGGTTTTGGCCCATTACGAGCCAATGAGGAGTTTCTCCTGAGAAGCTCTAATTTTTGTTAAACACCTTAACCGTCAACACACATATCAGTTCTTGATAGATTTAAATAATTTTGTGCGTATGTATTAATATGTATTTCTTTGCTATAATAATAATAATAATAATAATAATAATAATAATAATAATCGAACATGTTTAATTTTCTCCATAAAAATATGTAAGGTGTAGTAAAATAATACAAAATCTCATGGATATAACAACATGTGTTATTATTTTAATAACTATTATATATATATATATATATATGCAAGAATTCAAGAAAAAAATTATTGTCATCATTACATACATTTATACATTCAAGCACGATGAGATATACATATGTATATTGATCATATAATCCCATTACAACAATAAAGTTACTAATAACAACTTTAACCTTGGTTTGATTCAAATAAAAAGAATTAAGCTTGTAGTAAATCCCTATCATTTTTATCCAATATTGAGCATCTAAAATTAAATAAAAGTATATAATAATTTAATTTTAAGTTAGAATTAATAATTATACATGACTTATAATAAAACAACTATAACTTAATATACTAAAGTACAATTTTAATTCAATTTTATACAATTTGACAAAAAGGCTTAATTTGGTCCAAAAATCGATATGTAATTAACATAATAGTAAGAAAATAATAATTAATCATGAAAATTAATAATTTAAGATAAAATTACTAAATTAATTCATTTCTAATAAAAAAGTGATTAAAATGATATATTAAGTATATTATTTGATATAATATTTAAAACTAGTATATCATAAATATCTTAAATATATAATATAACTAATATATGCACAATAATCTTTTTGAGCCTCCAAAATCTGCATCTAGTAGCCCACTATGGCCACTAGAGCACTCAACCTTCTTTTCTTAATTTTATGTGTCAGCCTTTTTCATCTGCATGTAAAGTGATTAGGTGAGTGCAGAGCCGACTCAAGCCCTAGGCAGTTTAGGTGCTTGTTTAGGGCCTCTATTATAGTGGGGGTCTCATTTTTTTATGTTACTAATTTAATTTTCTGTAAAAATAAGAATTTAGAACTTTTTTTAATCTAAATCATATTTTTTGTTACCTTTTTTATTTCAATACTATTTTCTTTGAAAACATACAATTTGATCCTTACTAGTTGAAAATCTTACATTAAAAGTGTTAGCAATAAATTATTTTTTCAATTCAAATTATGTTTGAGCAATTTGGTTTTTTGATTCAAGTGGGGCCAATAGACTAAGAAAAAGAGTGAATCAAACTTCCAACCTTGTGAACGGTCTTACAAAAGTCCGGCCACGTGGCCTACACGAAAAATTCTTATACAATTTTATTTATGTAAAAATATTTTATTTTCTTTATTTAACATAAAAAATTTAATATTAAATAATAATAGTTTAGAAAAATAATGTTATCTAAAATATGATAGTTTTTCTTATATAAATGATTTAGATTTAGTTTTACATTTATTTCCCAAAAAAGGTTTTGCACATAAAAGTAATTTAATTGATGTATTGAATTATAAAAAAATATTTCTCACATATATGCTTGAGCTTTTACATCAAATACATGTTTATGCAAAAAGAAAAAAAATGTTTTAAACTAAAATTAATAAAATTTTATCTAAATTAGCTTGAACTGCCACTGGATGAGTGCCTTGCACATGTGAGACTGACCCCTCCACTACTCCTTTCACTACAAAAATCAGCCTATTCCACACACCATTTTCAACACACAGGAAAAAATTGAGAGAAAAATTTTCAAGTATGGTGGGAGGGAAAAGAGAGAAAAAAGAAGACTTTTCTTTTTCAAAGTGTTGGTATGTATTCAAAGATGATTCATATCCATCAATCCCTTGCCTTTCAAGATTTTTAGCCCCTAATCCAAAATAGGAATCATATCTCCATACACAAATTTTTCATTTTTTTTTTTTATAGTTTTTGGCTCAAGAGATGCATGGAGGTTCAAACTCCTCAATTTCTTCCAAAAAATGGAGTTCTTGAGTCTTCCACATCCACCACCCTTTTCCTACAATGATTTTTTTTTTTTTTAATTTTCTTGATCTAAATCCACAAGTATGGTCTAAATCTCATGAATATATAATATCCATGAGAGATAAGCCATACATGTATGGATATTAAGCTAAAAAGCCAATAAATTGCTAATATTCAAAGCTGTTTAATGGCCATTTTTTTTCGAAAAATTCGAAAATTATCAATATGTTTAACATATCCAAACATAACTAGGACCTCTAATGTTTTTGGGATTTCCTAGATATTTCCTTGACATGCATAATTTTTATTGAAGCCAAATAATTATTTTTTTTATATATTTTAGAATTTTCATACACAAATTTGATCCAAAAACTCATTTTGGATTAGGAACTTTGTTATAACACAATTTTATGTACCGAGATCCATTTTCAATGCACCTAGTGTCAAAAGATAGATTTATGTGTTAAGGTTCCAACTCAACTCGAATAACTCAAAAACCTTTTAAGATGAGGAAGTTATAGCTTTTTTTTTTTTTTTTTACTAAAAAGTGTCAAATCTAGACACTCCGTGACATTATTTTTCTAATAAATAAAGTATAAGATCTTTTTGAGTAAGGTCAAATCTCAGGGCTTCTTAAGATATATATCTATCACCAAAAAAAAAAAATTAAGATCAGAACTTAAGACTAGATGCCTCTTTCCATTTTTTTACAAATAAGGTGGAATGTTCTGTCCAAAAAGTGTTTTGGGTTCAAAACAAACACAAAATTTTAAAACGATAAAACATGGGCCTTTTGGTCATTTTTGGAAAAAACTTAAAGAGGAAAAGTTGTTCAGAATATGTAAAATAAGTTAACCACTAATTTTAAGTGATTAATTGACATTAATTTATTTTATATGAATTTATTATAGTAGCACAAATGTTAAATTCTACTGCATATAGCTAGTTGAATTATTACTTTATGTGTAACTTATGTATGTTTAGATTTTAGCATAATGTGAAATTATTGTGTAGCATGTCAATATAAATTTGCTGAAACTATATGTTACCCCAAAGACCATAACTTGTATGTTTTGATATGAACTTTTGTATGTTAAAAGTGATGAATTTAAGTATAAAAAGGGTATGCCTTGCCACAACTAGCTTATAGAACCTAACTTTAAAGTTTAAGTGTTATACTATGTAAAATTATATTTTTATTTTGTGTGAGTAATATAAATCAAATTTCTAAGTGTTTATTTATACTTGAACCACCATATTTGAATATATATACATGTCATGGAAGGTTGGGTAAAAATCTACTTAAATATGAAAATTGTACTCTTTACATGAAATTATTATAATATTGTATATACTTTCTATTAGTATATTGGCCATTCTCGGGTTAAGGACAAAACCATTGTGTCTGTACCTTTCATTTTGGATTTGGAGTTTTTGGGTGTCTGTGTCTAGGTTTTTAGTTCTGCTCACATTCAGCAAGCCCGCTCCGATCCTTACAAGTATATGACACTCACATACACACACCCATGTGCATTCACTTCATACATCATATAGGGTAGTCTGTGTTTTATGTTGCCTTAGAGAATTCATAACTTATTGTGAATTCTTGGCACGGATGTGTGAATGAGCTCGAACTCCTTGCAGTGCCTTAGAGCGTTGGTAGAGTGCTCGAGCGGCATATACGTATTTATGCCTTTCTCAATAAGCCAAGAGTTGATATATTGGAGCGCCTGAAGAGAGCCCGTAGAGAACTCGAGCGCTCTGATTAAATGTCTTAATTCTTTCTTGACGAGATTTGAGATATTGAATCGCCCGAATAGAGCCCGTAGAGAGCTCGAGCAGCCCTGCTTAATGTCTTATATTATTATTGCCGAGAGTAGGGTTTTCCCAACGCCAGCGACGTGCCTGATGAGCGCTAGATCTCAACGATGAAACCCTAACAATTCTCATTGGCGTGGCAAAAAAAGGCTGTCATTTTTTAACTGTGCCCGAATAGTGCTCGACCGCGTTATAGAGCCTGTGGCGCACTCGTACAGAATTCGAGTGTTAGTGTATTTTTCTATTTATACACTTCATACCCGCTATTAGGTTTTTGAGAATCACTCTCCCAGCCTTCTGGCTGTTCATGGAGGAGCTGCCGCTACGGCCTCTTAGGCTTCCTTAAGCCTTAGGTATTTGATCCACTTCAATATCTTGAGATCTATCACATACCCGAGGTAATGCATCTTCCTCCTCTTCTAAAATGTTGTATATATATTTTTCTATGACTTATGTAGATTTCCTTAGGTCTCATGTGATTGTTTCTAGCATAGCTATTGCATGTCTTACTTATGTTGAGTCTAACATTCATAGCATACTATTTGAGGATACCTTCCATGTCAACCGTAGGTTTTGAGACTTATGTTAGTTTCACCATCCTAGGATCGGTTGCATTGTCGTGTAGTGTCTTAAGATCATATGACTTGTGATAGTCTCATACTCTTGCATCTCGGTTAGTAGTTTCGAAGAAGTCTTCGATGTTAACACCCTCCTGTGTGTCGTAGTTCTTACCTTTCTTAGGATCGGTAACTGGACCACACTTGGAGTTATGACCATAGATGTCTCTGACCTTATATTAGGTGTTCATCTCGGGTCTTTATATTCTATCATCATTCCCACCACATTCCACCTGCACTGTGCTTGAACGCACACTTGGTTGAGGTATCTCAAAGCCCTCGTTGATAGGGAGATCAGGACGTGTTCCTGTGGACCGCATGCTACACGCGACCTCTGTCTGGATTGAGTATGGTGATACTCATAGGATGTTGGAGGGGGAGCTATCGCGATTTTGGAGTCAAGTTGGGGCTGCGGCAGCTTTCAAGAGTAGAGGATATATTTTTTGTCGGGAGTTACAGGTGTTTCCTAGTCTGTCTATCTTATAAACCTTTTGGCTTATAGTGCAATATTTTCACCATGTGTCGGTGCCGTGGTTTTCATCCCGGGAAGCTTTCCTAGGGTTTCCACATATATCGTGTGTCTCTTTATGTTTGTTGGATGTTTATAACTTTTTACAGCTTTATGTCGTTGTTATAATTATCACTTTTAACTTACTATCATGTTAGGTTAGATAATTTACAATTAAAATTAATTAAAATTTTAATTTATCGGCTCCTAACCTATTCACCAACTCTTGGCTAGTTTAACGGTTCATAGCAGTATTTTCACATTCATATTCCATGAGTAAACTCTTACATCCATATCACATGTTACAAGATCATGTATCATTCATTGGGTGGGAATTGTAGGAATTACACCAATTTTAATGAATGAAAAAATGAACCTTAGGGCTGATTACTTTCGGACATGTCCCATGGATACAATGTATGTTTTGGTGCTATAGGCACATGGATATTTTATGGCTGAACGCCGGGGGTTATATGTCATGATGATATTTTACGACTGAATACCAGGGGCTATATGCCATGTTGATAATTTACGGCTGAATATCGGGGGCTATATGCCATGATGATATTTTACGGCTATATGTTGGATTTTTATTAAAAATGGTTGCAAGGATGGTATTGGGATGGTTAGTGTGTTTGGGTCAGGGTTAGGATGGTTCCTCTCAGTCGGGTGAACATAGAATAACCTAAAAATAATCAACTTAGGGTTAAATAGAATGCATGATTTTTCATCATATTCATGTTATTTATTATTTGCCATCTGTAAATGAAAAATTTATGTATATTGTGTTAATTCCTCTGGTATTATTTACAATGCTAGGTATAGGAGAAGATGAAATCTTGATTACGACATTGATGTAGTTGAACACGCCAATGAACCGTGGCTTCCTTATACTTAGCCTTAGCACTGGATTTGCCTTTAGATTTACTTGTGTCTTGTGTTTTTTTTTTTTTTTAAAATCTTGTACCTATACTATAGTTGGGTTTGTAATACTAAATATTTATATTAATCAACATGCAATATTGATACGTGGGTTCATTTTGTTTGAAAGATGGATAATGTTTGTTTATTTCTCATGTTATTATCGTTATTTATATTGTCATATATAATTATTAGGGGCATTTGGGATTCAGTCCATTATTAAATAGGAAATTAGGAAAAAATCATTTGTTAAATATTTTAATAGGTTCAGCACTTTTTATTAAATCAGTAAAAATTAGATTACGCATTTACCCATAAACTTACCGACTCTCTCTCTCTCTCTTTGCGCCATGGCTACCATCTCCAAATATCGCCATCTATTCGCAAGATCAAAAACTCAATCGTAAAAACTCAAATCGCAAGATAAAAAACTCAATCACAATGAGATCCGCAAAAACTCAAATCGCAATATTTTCTAATTAAGACAAAATTCAAATTTTCGTGATCAAAAAGGCATTTTTTTTGAAAAAGGGCTGGCGCAAACCACCTTTGGCCATTTCAAAATGAGTAGATCTTGAAAAAATACATGAAATAAAAAAAAATTCGTCCCAAACGGACACTCGAGCGCAAAGTTACAGCAACTCGAAAATTTGCACCGAAGATACGCATGGATTTTCACTGATACAATGACTATATCACCGATACATAGCCTATGTATGAGTGATACACCAAATGTATCACTGGTAGCCTATGTATCACTGATACATGTACTATATTTATACAAATCAGTCATATTTAGGCCATGTATCACTGATACTTAGACCTATGTTTATACAAATCAATCATACTTAGGTCATGTATCACTGAGACATGACCTATGTTGATATAAATCAGTGATACTTAGGCCATGTATTACTGATACATGGCCTATGTTGATACAAATAAGTGATACATGGCCTATGTCGATACAAATCAGTGATACATAGACCTGTCTGATGTTTCAACTAGATTCAAATCATCTACATATACAACGATAATAGCAAAACTAGATTCTGACCTCTTTATGAATACGCAGAGACAAATTGGATCTTTTTCATATCTTTACTTAATCAGATATTCACTGTGTCGATTGTACCACATGTTCCCATGTTAATTTAGTCCATATAGTGATCATTGAAACTTAATCGAATAAACACCCCTAAATTTTGAATTATATGCTTTAGTAATCTAATATTATTTAGAAATCTTCATGTAAATATCAGTATCAAAGAATCTATATAGATAAGCAATTATTACATTCATGAAATGCATATCTAAACATTCTGTAACTGCCAAGCTGATTAGAAATCTGAATGTTATTGCATCCATGACGGGTGAATATGTTTTCTCATAATCCACACCGAGTCTTCGTGAGAGAACCAGAGAAATTGATTACAGTTGAGAGAGAAAGTAATAAATGACAGTAATTATTTTTAGCTCATAGGAGGATTAGGTCTCAATGAATGCAACAGTAAAATGTAAGTTCTCTGGTGGTTGAGTCTTCAAAACTTATTGGTTATATAGC
>JAULLG010473967.1:0-11219 GCA_035668355.1 Sarracenia leucophylla
ATGGCCCAACGAAGTTTTGGTGTGATAACAAGTCTGCAGTGTATATTGCCACTAATCCGGTATTTCATGAGCGTACTAAGTATATCAAGGTGGATTGTCATTTCATTCGGCATGAGTATCAGAATGGTGTGATCGTGTTCGGTGTTATTCGTATTGGCGAGTAATTGGCAGATATCTTTACTAAATCTGTTTCAGGTCCTCGGGTTCGATACACATGTTAGATATATATGCACCAGCTTGAAGGGGGGTGTTAGCTTTATTATGATTATATTAGCTTCAATTCTCTAGTGTGGTTAGATACACCGTGTCTTATTGTGTAATCTCGTTATTCTATAAATAAAGCGCTTGCGTGCCCGGTTAACGCCTTCTAATTATGCTTGTTAACAATATTGAAGTGATGAAAGTTAATAACAAAAAGAAAAACTAGTCGATTGCTATGAAATTGAAGAGATTTGAATCAAATCTCAAAACGTCCAAGTAGTATTTGGCTTGTCAAAGTACTATGAATAATCTAAGGTTTAAAATAATAGAAAACATAGGATTTATTGATAAAAAACGAAATCAGAAAATTCACAAATCAAAATCCTTTTACACCTTTACGTAACGGTGCCTTTTTGGCCGTTACACCACTATTGCGGCCATTACGTAAAGGTGTAATTGCCTTTACATTTGCGAATTCCGTTCGCACCAAAAAACCGGCCGTAACAGGTAACGGAAGCCACCGAAACCGTTATGTAACGGTAACGATTGCTTTTTAAAACTATGAGAACGAGTGACCAACAACTTATCCCGTGACCACACCTAGTCAACCCAAAACCTGTGTTAGCTGGCAATGCTCCACAGCTAGGATGGTCATGCATCAGTCCTTGTACTATCCAAATGTGAATAACCGGAGAGGTATCTGCTATGACTAGAATCTAAGCCTGTGTTGGCCTTGTTTTAGGTTTTTGTTTTTTTTTAAGGCTTTTTGTTTAAAAATCTCTAAAAAAGCCTACTTGTTTGGCCTCTCACTGTAATCAATTGGCTCTTTTCACATCTTTTTACATCTATTTTTTTTATGAAAAAGCCTTAAAAAAAAAAAAACTAGACCAATAATGCCAAGCTAACTTATTGGTATATTTCATTTACCGTCCCTTGATGGGCAGGTACGATGGAAAGTTGGAATTGTATTGCCAGCTGCCTTTTTTTAAAATTTTTTTATCTCAGTTATTTGGTTGCAGTTTGTTTATATTGAAAGGCTGATTTATTTTTGATGACTATCCACTATTTATGTTGATTGTCTTGGCATTGTGATAGATATCTCAATTAATTTGCATTACTTTCTATAGCAAATTGCGTTGTTCTTCATTTCTGCAGTTGGTTTTGTTTCTTCTATTTCTGTATTCTTCATGGGCAAAAGCATGTACTCTCATTTATTATCTTGATGGCTGTCAGAATGCAATCTGTGGGTGGCATAGTCACCAAAAGGAATTCTGTTCTTAATTCGTGAACGTCATGTTCTGATTTGATATGTATATGTGTATTTTTCACAGAACGAACTGAAGGCCAGGTGGGAGGTAGAGAAGTCGACTCTGGAAGAATCAAAGAATGAAGCCGAGAAGAAGTACAATGAAATTAATGAACAGGTCATTGATTGATTAGCTTAATGAATATGCTGGTGATTGCCAATAGAACACATTTTATGCACGTCAGAGTATTCATCACGGTTATATTTATATAATCTATAATCGTGTCCATATATATTTACTCAAAGCTGTAAATCTATTAACATATTCACTCTTATTTATGGCAATGTTTGATTATAGGACTAAAATTAAGGGGGTTATGCTGGAATAGGATTCTTAGTCCTGGAACATATATTCCTAGGACAATGTTTGTGTCCAAATTAATCATATCCTCTGTTTGGTTGCACATGGTGTAAAGAGGGATAAGGAATAGGGCTCACCATGGTGCATTTAAATTTAATTAGTGTTTGAAACCCCCTTCCCCCACATATGAGATTGTATATAAAGCTGGTTAGTGGTGATACAATCTTACGCTTGAACTTTCATGTGAAGCGTGGGACAAGACCGGACAATTCCAAAACTGTCCAATCCCATGGCCTTTAGAATTGTGCAAGAGCAATGTGTGTGATCATTTGCATGAGTGGAAAAAGAGAAACAAAATAAGGAACTGGAAAGAGGGAGGAATCCGGAAGGTCTTTTCAGAAGCCCACTTTTTGCGGTTCTGTGGCGTGATTAACTAATTCCCATTTATTTTCTTTCTTTGCTTCACCCAAATTTCACTGTTTCTCTTCTTTAATGTGGATCCATGTTAGATAATATGTTTCCTTCTCCAATGATGTTCTCATTAGTAACTGTATTTCTTGAACAGCGGAGCTGTTAATAATTAGTTTTTTTCTTTCTTTCTTTCTTTATGATAAAAATAATTAGTTTTTTTTAAGAGAATATAATATTTCCGGCTTAGATTAAAACATTTGTTTCCTTTTCAATTATTATTTTCTTAGCGAGTGGGCTGGGGTCGGGGAGGGGGCCAGGTTTTAAAGGGGAGGGATCTCCAAGAAGATGTTCTCTATATATTGTAACTGTATGGTCTTGAAAATGAGCTAAAGTAAAGATAAAAAATAATGAGTTGGAGAAAATAATTAGCCAGATCTTTCTACTATATGTTATACTTTGATAATTTGGTGATATTTCTTAAAATAACACTTTCTGGAGTGCATAAATTCTGCTAGTAAACTAGTTTGATTCTATAAATATCCATGTTCTTACTTGGGGGTTGAGTTTTGATAGTCTTTGCATTAAATGATTTGGTACCTATTACGGCCTTTTCCTCATTTGGACTCCACAAATTCCTCAGAACAAGATACTGCACAGTAGACTTGAGGCTATGCACATTAAATTAGCCGAGAAGGATCGTGATTCTGCTGGGATATCTGGGAGCAGCACTAGTCAGGATCCATTTGATGAGTCTGACTTACAAAATGTGGTAACTTATTTGCGGCGGTCAAAGGAAATTGTGTGTGCTTCACTCCCAACTTTCTCTTTTCTTTTTGCATTTCATTTTTCACTATTGTAGTGTTTTGACTTAACTGGAACCTTTGCAGGCGGAAACAGAGATTTCTTTGTTGAAACATGAAAAGCTTCGATTGCAGTCGCAGGTATGGCTAATTTTTACGGTAATCTCTAATCATACCCTTTTGTATACAACTTGACTATTACCCCCCTCCCTCCCTCTGTCTCTCTCTCATTTGCAATTGTGGTGCTGTGATTGGGCATTATTTGACAGATATTTCTCTTATTATTTACATTCTGTTAAAATTTACGAGGAAAACAGAGCTTTTGGTAGTATGAAGTACATGACCTATTATTTTGGGGGATGCTCTTACTTTGAAAGAGAGATTACAAGATACCTTATGAGCAAATTTTTTATAAACTGTAGATTCTGTTGGCACCGCTTTTTCTTGATCAACAACAAAAATAGTGGAAAGATGGCCAGAAGATTGGAATCCTTCTGATATGGAAATACAATGTAGGTGTTTGACAAATGCTTAAAACCAGCTTTTTAGTGGCTTTTCCATAACTTGAATTTTTTACTTAGGTTTTTGCCAAATCTTTGTGCCTTTTTTGTTCAACTCGATTAGAGAAATCTCAAAATCAAAAGGTAAAAAAAAAAAAAAAAAAAGAAGCCACATTCACTGAAGAGTTTTTTTTTCCTTTCAAATTTGGTATTTTTTTAAGGTTCCTCTTGTCATGTTGGACAAAAGAACATAAAATTTTGATCAAAAGCTAAAAAAAGTTCTTTAAATAACTATTAAATTGTTAATTACTAGCTCATTTAAAAGTTTAAGCTGTTAGAGAGGGAGAATTTTATTATCTATATCCTCAATGCGCTCCCTCATGTGTGACCTAACTATCCTTCCTAAGTTTATTCTAAGATTCCATTTCAATTGGAAGCCAGCCAAATACGTGCAAATATTTTTAAAAACTAGTAGACATTGAGGTTTGGACACATGATCTATTGCATGCTCTAATAGCATATTAAATTGTTGATCACCAACTCATCTAAAAGCTTAAGATGTTAGAGAGAGGGACAATTTTATTACTTGCATCCTCAACAAGGACAAAAAAAAAGCACTAGAAAAATATTGGCTTTAAGCTGGTTTCCAAACTAAGGTAAATGTAAATAAAGTCTTTAATTCCATATCATACGCCACCCTCATGTTTTCATAAATCAATAAAAAGTGGAGCTCCCCTAAAATGAGGGGATACCAAGGCTCAAAATGATGACAAATAAAAAACTCGATCCTATTGAGAGTCAGGGTCCTTCTTGGTATGATTTATTGCTATTTGCTACTTGTGGCAAACATCATTTTTTGGGAAAGTACATTCTTTGTAATTCAAAGCTTCTGTTTCTTTGTAGCTTGAGAGTGCTTTAAAGGCAGCAGAGACTGCACAAGCATCACTTCACACTGAGCGAGCAAATTCAAGAGCAACGTTATTTACAGATGATGAATTTAAATCTCTACAACTTCAGGTTAATTTTTTTACTAATCACTGCATCAGCCTTAAACTTATGGAGTGCATATCTTCTGCTTGATTTTATTCTTCTTAGCACAATCCTTTTACTAGGTGAACTTCCATGTTTTGAGCCTGCCAGAGCCTTTAGGCAATTTATCATGTAAGAATAATGGGGATAGTTCGCATTTGTTGTTGTGAAGTTCGGATATGCAAATAAGTTCAAATTATGTGATGTAATATAGTTTCTGTATCACCAGCTGTCTTGACACCTCATCATTTTTAGATGAAGGATATGTGACAAATATACCTGGGTGCTATAATTTTCATGTAATATTAGGTATGCATTGATGTAGGACAGATTCCCAGGACACATGTACAGGACACTTGTACAGGATCCCATTGCAGATCATTTAGATGATCTGTTTATAATTTTGTATATGTTACCTTAACATAGATACCTGGATTCCTCATTAAGAAGTTGCAACCTCAGTATAAAATCTATTTTGCATTTGACATCTTGCAAGTTAAGCTCCTAGACCTGAATTTCAGTTCTACATCTGATAATCATATGGCACCTTAGTCACTTCTAATGGCAGTATGGCACGCATGTGAGATTTAGGATTGAGCAACTATTTTTTTGAAATATCCTTGTCAAGAATCTTTTTCATTTTTTCTCCCATCCTTGAAAATAGTATTTGGATTCTGACCATATTCTTTCAATTTTTAAGTGGTGCACGAGTTTTTTAAAAAAAAAATTAATTTTTCTCAGTTTAAGGTTATCTTCCTTCATCTAGTTATATTCATAAGCTATACAATTGGCTTGAGATTCTCAACATATTTTTTCTCCTCTTACAATGATTCCCATAAGCTGTTAAACCCAATGAGGCCTGGAAGGATATATGCAGAGCAACATTCATTGAATCCATGGGAAAACTTAAGGAAGAGAATTACGACATAGGTGGGATATGTGAATTGATGTGTCCCTCATCTAAGGATCGCTCATAAGTTTGAGGATGTGGTTTGGTTGGGAGATATAAGCAATCTTCCTGAACTTTGATAGAACAACTAGCCATCAATAACTTGCGTTGTGGCTAACACTTAATCTATGGAGTTCCAGGGTTCCATGTCATGTGAGGAGGGTGGGAGCATTTGGGCCTTCAATCAATGAACAAATGAAAAATTTCATTGTCTTTTGTTTCTTTGAATTATACCCTTCAATAGTAGCTCTCAGTTCAAGTTTATTTTAGGTAACAGAGTTAAGTTGATGATAGATGTAGTTGGTCTCACATTTGAAATGGGTTATTAGTAATAATAAGCATGTACACTTGCTTATAATATGAGCATTAATTCTAGTTTCAATGAGGAGTATTCGTTCTCGTATTGGACACATTTGAGGCTCTTGTAGTGCCTACAGTTCTTCCTACAAGTGGAGTTTCATTGTCTTCTGTTTCAGTGCTTAGCCTTTTACAGCATATTGGCCTAATTAGCATGGGCTCGGATATGCGACACTGATATGCCAATAAGTAGGTTTTCAAAAAATATAGCAAAGGACACGTTGGAGACACAATAAACATTTATCGTTTCATATATTTATTATACGTCAAATATATAAATAAACTGATTAAATTATAAGACCATATATTTCATCTGGTTGATGTTTCAAAATATATTTGATGTGCATATATTGTGTTTTGAAAAATCCAGAACTTTATTATTTTTAATAGATTCATCACATAAGACATATACTATTCTAGAAGTGTTATTGAAATATCCACGCAGTGTTGGGGAAATTTGATATTATAAATTTAATTTTTTACCTAGGAGACATTTAAGAAATGCCAGATTCGCTTGAAGGAGTTTTCGAGGAGTGTTAGTGTCCGACTCAATACACAATAGGCTTCCTCCATTGAAGTGTTTGTGCTTCTTAGGTCAAATTTGAGATATCCTTGCTGATGAGATTATAGCTTCCTCCCATTGTGATTTCGTGAAATACCTTGTATAGTGGAAGAACCACCCAATTTTTTATGCTAGATGGATTATAAATGAGTTGCAGTGTCTTACCCCATATATCTAATAGCAGTATTAGATTCAGCAGTATTAGATTCGGCACTCTTTGGATGTGAGTTTTTCTCATAAAGGGGGAAAAGATGTGGGGGTGAAGGATGCATTCGTTGGGGTGGAAGGTTCATTCTGAATTCATTTTATTAGGCTTGATTTTAGGAATCAACAATGTAATTTTTGACTATTTTAATATTTTCTTTTTACTTCTGTGTTTGAGATCCATTGTGGGTGGTTGGCATATTAATTCTCGGCTTATTATCATTGGAAAATGTCTTTAATACTTGGAATCTTATGATCTGAGAGATATAGCATGGCTAATTTTTCTTTTAGGTTCTTGCATCCTTATTCAGTTTCTCGTGTCATCTGGTGTTGCTATTTTTACTTCATAAAAAATGCAATGTTAGACCCAAAAATTAAGTGTAATAGAATTGCTTATAGAATTTGCTTGTCATTGTCGGAAATATTGTTGCTTAACTCAATTAAGTTACACTTTCATATTTGAATATTTATATTTACATGTCCTTGCAGGTTAGAGAATTGAATTTACTTCGTGAAAGTAATATACAACTCAGAGAGGAAAACAATCACAATTTTGACGAATGCCAGGTTTGGAGCTGGATAATTCGTCATTTCATGGTCATGCACTCGTGATTTTTCTTGTTGGTGAAGGTAAATGGTGCCAGTCATTAACCAGAAAATTTTGAAACTTGTCCTAGAAATTACGTGATGTTGCCCAAAAAGCAAGGATGGAAACCGAGCGGCTAGAGACTTTACTGATAGAGAGACAAACAGAGGTGGAAGCTTGTATGAAAGAAATTGAAATGCTGAAAATGGAGAAAGGGCACTTGGAAAAGAGGGTTCATGAGGTGTTGCTTGTTTTTCTCCTCCTTTTATTTTTGTTTTCCTCTGTTTATCATTCTAATCTTTATTGTTTTTTGAAGCTGCTTTTGAGTTGCAAGAATATTGATGTGGAAGATTATAATCGCATGAGAGAAGACATTAAACAGATGCAGGTGATATATATATTTTTATGTATCTATATCATTACTGCAAGGAAAAAAAATAGCGTTCTGTATACTTCGAAATTCATCTATCACATTCATGGTTCGTATCTTTCCGTTACTTGCAAAATCAAATTATGTCATTCTTGTATATGGGAACATCATTGCAAGTTTCTTGGCACCAAGTAAGTTTATGTACCCATTGGATATAGTGTCTTAATTATAGGATCGAAAATTGAAGTGACCTCCACTCATCTGATATTTAGGGGGGAACTAGGTGTAAAAATTAAAACCTGATTGCCATTAACATCTGTGTCATCCTTTCTCTATGTCGGCCACTTTGAAGATGCATAGTGTTGTGGGAATAACATAATGATGCGAAATTTTAGTTTTACCTCCGTGGTTTGTTCTTATTTTTTGACAAATTTGTATGCAGGAACCTTGTGCGCTAGTACAAATTCTTGTGGTTAAAAATCAAGTTATAACTAGCAAGTGGCTTATTATTATATACTGGGTTTTAGGGCATCTCTGATGGGGATCATAGTCACATGCAAAAGAAGAAAATCCCGTAATTTTAGGAATTTCAAAGAATTATATTTTGGTTTTGTTTCCTTGATGGAAAACTTTTCTTATTTTTTTGTCCTTGCTAGAAGTTTAAATTTTATATTTGTGTATAAACTTTTGTGCTTGTGTTGTGGATGCTTAAAATGACACAGTAATTAATATCATGAAACAATAAAATGGTGAGTGAGAATGGTACCTTTGAAGAGAGAAAATTGTGTAATGCATGAATTTTGTATAAATATCCGTCACAGAAGGCTCCAAAAACTTTCGTAAATCAATGGAATTAGAAACTTTGTGTAACGATGCCAATTCCTTGTGATGGAGGTTAGTGCGAAAATGAGACTAATTTCAATGTGATGGAGGTTAGTGCGAAGAGAAAAACTGATATTATTGGAGTTTTCAAAATTTATTAATTCTGGAAAAAAAATAGTGAAGGAGAAAAGGTGGGAGTAGTGGAGGATAATTGCTTGGCAGACGTGGTGGTTGTGAATTTGTTCTTTGATACATTTACGTTTTTACCCTTTTACCTAATAAATGATGTGGCTGTTATTTTATGCATATTTTTTGGAATTAAAATTATAACACGGCTTCATTTCGGTTCCCTCTATACATAGTTATATACATATATATATATGATTGTCTTACAAACCCTAGATCTTTGCATATAGAATTTTCAAATTTTATTTTTACAAGATTAATTCAGTTTTCCTCCATAGAATCCTCCCTTCTCTCTCTCTCTCTCTCTCTCTCTCTCTCTCTCTCTCTCTCTCTCTCTCTCTCTCCCCCACACACACACACACACATACACATTTTTTTTTCCTGCTTTTCTCTATTCTCCTTCTTTACCTACTTTCTTATTTTGTTCTGCACCATTTTGTGATGGGGAGCTGAAAGGACCATCCTACAAGTTATTCATGTTTAATTGCAGAGGATATTTGAACTCTGTAATCTTTATTCATTTTAATTTAGTTTATTATGTATAGGATTTAATTTAGGAAGATCTCTTTTGATGAAATTTGTTTAGATAGTGTTAGTTTAGGTAGATTGGTTATCTTTATTGTTATTATCAGTTATTATTTTAAGGATTTTAATCTTGAATTGAATTTTGGATTATGGAAAGGCTAAATATCATTATTTTCTTTATAATTAGTGCGAATTCTTAGGGTTCTTTTAGGTGTGGATTCCTAATTGTTCTGCATCAACTTGGTATTAGAGCAAACAATCTCAATTCATATTATTATTATTTTCTTTTTCTATCTCCACTGTCCATTGTAGAAGTTGTGAAGGAGAGAGAGAGAGAGAGAGAGAGAGAGGGTGGGGCAGCGTTCCCCAGTCACCAGTCCACTATAGCAATACAATGACAACCGAAGTTAACTCATTCACACAATCGTCGTGACCACCACCACCACCATTACCACCACCTCTAGAGATCATCATCATTGTCGGGACCTCCATCACCCATAAACCTTGCTGCCAGACCTCCATGGCCACCAGTAGCCAAGCTTGAGCATCACGTCTCACCTTTAGATCTGGCCACCACCGGTGCCAGTAACTTCCATCACCTCTCACCTTTAAATCTGGCCACCACCAGTGCCAGTAACTTCCATTACCTCTCTAACGAACATCGCGAATTGCAACCCAATCCCATTATTGCAACCGGCACCATCGTTGCGACCTACAAGCTACCCATTATTGCACCATCTCTGCACCTCTGGCATCCTCTGTATTTATTATTTTCGGTAACATCTTTGCACCAACTAGCTAACAGAACTAATGGAAATTTCAGAATCCTCTGATTATTGCTTCATCATTGCACACCACACGATCTAGAGACACCGTTGAACATTGGATGGCAACTAGATTGACACCACTGCCAAAAAGGTCTGCAGTTAACAAATCCTTGGACATCGGCTTTGATAAATTTTTTGTCATACATGGGAACATCAACACATGATTGGGATTTCGATTCTACCTTGGAAAAGGTATTTAGCATTCCTACAGGTTTGTTCGTCTTTCCCGTGCATCATTTTAGTAAGTAAGAGAGACTCTAGTTATGATAAGGAGTAGAACATATGGTTCAATACTGGAGCTATGATTGTTAACCCAGAGTTTGTATTGTAGTTTGTTCATCAAGCCTTGAGGTACCTTCATTCTCAATGGAAGTTGAGTTTAAGCATGCTTGATGGGTTGTTCTGGGCATGCTAGCTAAGTTGAATTCTTTTAGGAGTACACTTTTGTCCATGAACTTCGAGGAGTAGAGAACAAATTTGCTGAAAAGGGTCTATAATACTCATTTAAGAAATTCTTGCTTGAGACAGCTAAACCTGGATTGGAGTCCACGAATAGGGTTTGGTGGGTTCAAGGGTGGCTCATTTGTTAAAGCAAAGTATGCGGTCGTTCAAGGCCCTAGATCTTGACGAGGCCCGAAATTTATAAGATTATGTATGGCATTTACAATTATAAAACAACTTTAGAAATGATTCATATTGACGAAGTTTAAAAAATCGTTATTTATTCGGTCCAATAAGGCTTTTTATGATATCCATTATGTTAAAATTAATAAAATCTTATATTACATCGATTATGTCCCAAGAAAGATTAAGTATATTAGTATTGTTAACAATTTAAAAATATGTTAAAACAATTTTCTAAAAATTGATTATGATTATTTATTAATAATTTTTCATCTCAAAAGGTGAAAAAATGAATAAAAAAATTAAAAATAAAAAACCTTAATTTCAAATCTTTGCCCAAGGCCCCTAAAGTCATCAGGCCACCCTAGATGGGTTGAAAGTTGAGTACATCACTATTCCCAACTTTGTCATCATTTTTGGGAAGACCCTTGGCATATAGTGTAATGACCTGAACTTTTCAATTAATAATTTATTTAAATAAGGGATTTTTGGATAATTGGTTTTTAACCCCCAAATTTTTTTTCGGATAAACTATTTTATTTTCGGAGATTTTGAGCAAGATTTAAAATTTTCATTTAAGAGTGATAGCGGCAAAATCTGGCGTCCTCCTCGCCGATCCTCCGAGACCTGTAGACACGAGCAAACCGTTAGAAAGGGGG